>MQRK01205452.1:417-14213 GCA_001938485.1 Girardia tigrina | reverse complement strand
AAAAAAAATCAAAATTGAATAAAATAACATATTTATATATTTATCGATATTATTATTTATATTTAGAATTTTGAGATCTGGATTATGTAATTAAAATATTGTTCCTCATAAATTTGTTTAAATAATTAAAATTGTAATAGAAATAAAGTTTACAAAATTATGACTTCCAATTTTAATCACGAATCTAATAATGTGTAACGATGATGTTGATGAAGCGATCACCATGAGTGCGAAGCAACTCTAAATTGGCAGTGTTGCAAATACTGCAAACATTTGTCGCACATTCCACCGGATAGGAATCGGGGAACAAAACGTGAACACAGTTTGCGAACTTCAAATGATTGAAGAATATCATATGTAGAATGGTAGCTGATGGATAGACGCTGTGCAATTTCCCGGATGCTTATTAGTCTCTCTTCCGGCACGATCTTCATGCACAAATTACTTTTCCCGGGTAAAATTTCACACGGTCGTCCTGATCTCTCAGAATCAAAAACGGATTGTCGTTCATGTTTAAAGTTTCTGATCCAATTATACACTGTTGTATGTGATGGGCACTGGTCATAAGTAAGCTTCCTGCAACTGCTGCAAAATATCACAGCTTTTAGTATTGCGCAGGAGCAGAAATTTTATCACGTGGCGATACTCGACGTTACTGTCCACGTCTAGAGTAAAAAGTGAAATAATGGTTGTACGCACCACTCACACATACAGGTTGGGTATGGTGAGTCATATCTGTAACCAATAATAGCTCATCTATTTATAGTATCAACGATATATACGTCATAATCTTCTTTATCAACGAGTCTAAGGACTTAGGAATCGCACCACGTATTTATTGAATGTTAAATTCTTTTTACTTTTAACATTCATCAACCAAATTATAATAATGCTTTAAAGCATTGCGTTTTAATTGCACAGCAAGAATATTTAGCTTCTCTTTAAATAATTTCGATATGCTTATCATATCTATTATTGCTTTACCTTTACCTTGTAGTTGCAAATTTAGTTGATGTATGTCCACTAACATCGCAGAAAAAAGTAAGATCAAGAAGCCATTCTTGATCATTTAATTGTGGAAACGAATCATTTTTTGTCTGTAAATATGAGCATATTTGTGGTAAAAGTTCTCTAAACATCTATAAAAGTTTAGCACGACTAAACCATCTTACGTTAGTATGAAGTAACAACTCACTGTGTTCATCTTCGCATTCTTTCAGTAAGACGCGAAACTGACGTCGTGACCAACGTTTTGATTTTATGGAATTTACTATTTTGAATGTAATATTCATAACGTGATCAAATTTCAGTTCTTTTGAACACAGCACTAGAGTGTCTATAATACAATGATAATCCATAATATTTGGAATGTTATCATCACCTTTACATAAAGCAATAAAGCCACTTTTATTACCGATCATTGCCGGAGCTCCATCAATGGTTATTGATACCAACTTTCAAATCGGAAAATTTGATGTGTTAAGAAGTAAAGTATTATGTTACCTAAAGATGAAAACAATAATGCCACAAACGAATTAAAAACAAATAAGAAAGTTTCCTATAATTAGAGTCCTTGGAAAAAGTAACGATTTTGATCGTTGCTCGCGTCCCAACTAAGGATTAGTTGAAATTCAATAATTACGAACAAATACAAATGTGATACATTAATGTGCAAACGAGACTCTCGATAACCCTATTGAGCATGTTTAGATGACACAACTATCCATTGATTGCATAATCATTACTTGTCTATATAAGCATATTTTAAATTCATATATAAATATAGATATATAGTTTATCAGTATTCTTTAAAATATACATCCTAAAATCATGCTTAGACGTGATTCATCTAATCATATTATTGTTTTTTAAATGACATTTTAGGAAATATACTAAAAAATACTTTTGGAGATTTTAAATAACATAAAAATATTTTTTAAAACATGTTTTCGAGACGCATTATGTATTAATTTTTCAACTCTATAAATAGTAATTAATCACATTTTTTCATTACACTGTAAATGCCATAATGGCGAAAGACGTATGTCATTTGAATAAATTTTAAAATACAAAATGACCCTTATTTCCATTATTATTGAAAATTTCTGTAATATTAATGTTAAGGTTAATTTAATTTAACAAATTCTTAATTGAAGTAATTATATATCGTAAATATAACATTCAATTTTAGATTTTTTAGTCCGAGTTATTTAATCAAATTTGAGTTCTAATTTCGTTGCTCCCGCGTAATTGGGTATAAAACAATAATTTATTAACATAAAAATGATAATAATTATATATATATAGAAAAATATTTGAATCTGAATATTAAGTCGAATGATAAAACAACAAAATTTAGGAACAATATTTATATGTTTAAAATAAACTATTGTTTAGAATATTTACCATTTATTATTATTATTGTCATTATATTATTTACAATAATTATTTATCTATTGAAGCATTTAAAAAAGTTCACTTATAATATTACTAAAACGTTTACATGTTACATTGAAAAAAGCAAACTTTAATAAATAATTAAAATTTATAACTCTAATGCTGTGTTTTTAGATTATTTGGATTTGATTGATCAACTTGTGAATTTTTCACGTTATTTTATTTCAGGTTCTGTCAAGTTTCGTTTCACTAATTTTAAAAATTTTAAAGTTTATTTTTATTTGAATGTATGTCACTGACAATCATCAAAAAAGTATTTTGATAAATTTTCTCACATATACGTGGAATTCAAAAGCATATTATTTATAAAATGCGTAAAGAAACTACGTATATTAAATTTTTAATAAACCAAAGCCCCGATATGCTTCTATACGTTATGCGTCTATTCGCTTTTGCGTTGATTGGTTTTTTATTTTTTGCCATATAAAATTTAACATTAAATAAATAAATTAATTAATTAACATTAATTTAAACATTAAATTTGTTTTAATAATTACAAAATTTAATATTAGTAAACGCAAATCTTCCAGAAAGGATTTAATGCTAGATGTAAAACTGGTTATACTTAAGCGCTTTGATCGTGGACATACGGCTGTAGATATCGCAAGGTCTCTTACATTACCAGTATCGACAGTTAAAAGCATACGAAAGAAGTTCGAGGGTAAACAGATCAGTTCTGGGTAGCATAAATTGCTATAAAGAAATTTATGCGGAAAAAAAGACAATGCAGTACAAACCACTTTGAAAAATTTTTTTAAAACGTAAATTTTCATTTTGAAAGAAGTTTTGATAATTATATTTATAATGCATACTTACTTTTTACTGATTTTATATTATTAATTAGTTTTAATTTTCGTAATATTTCTTGATANACATTTGTTTTATTTTGATTTTTATTTAGATAGATATATTGTAATAGTCTTTCTGATCAATATTACCACATATTCGTTATGCATCGAAACTCATTTAGCGTCTCAACTTTCGGAATCGAAAAGAGACGCAAAGCGGGGCCTTGGTGTATTATATTTTTAAATACAGTAAAATCTCGTTTTACGATCAGATACATTTACCTAGAAGAAAAAGGATTGTTAAAGTACCTGTTGGTGTTTACTACATACAATATATAACAATGTATTTCATAAAACATCTTAAATTTAAAAGATGTTGGCAGTAACAAATACAAATGTGATATGTTTCATTAATAATATACATAAACTATAGTGAAGATGTATACAGAATGATATGAATGCAATCATGTGAAAGGATATTATGTAGACAGGATCAGTAAGAATTATGATGGCAACTATTGGAAGAGGTAAACAGGAAATATTTCAAATTTATATGTTTTCATCCACGTCAACAACTATAACACCATTTATATAAATATGAATCCAAATTATTAATGAGTACTGCAACTGACAAAATTGATTCCAAAACGAACTTCTTAATTCCAAGTCAACTGACTTTATTGTCATGAAGTCATCAAAACTAAATGAAATATTTAATTATATTTTTATTAAATTATACTTAATTTCTTATATTATTTTCTTTTTTTTTACTTTCCTTCATCAATCAATGTGTTTATTGTTTGTTTCATTTGTTGTTTTGGAATTGTCTTCGTAACTAAACATTGAAACAATCAAAAATTCTTTTTTCTACCATGACGAAATTGTTAGCATTTCATTCAGAACAGTTCCCTTCCCTTTTACATTAAGTATATGTAAGTATTTGTATGCAGAAACAACGTTTATATTATGTTGATTATCAATTTGTATGTAATGCAAAATATATCCCCTTATATCTCTTACGTATATGTAACTCATGAAATTCTCAAATTGAAAAGTTGTGTCACAGAATAAATTCAAAACAATAATATTCTTTTTAAATAATAAAATATTAAAAAAAAATACTTACATTAATATATCTGGCCCGTACAATTTCATATGCATTTAAAACTTCTTGGATGGATTGAGGAGGACCCATATTATCAACCCGGAATGCAAAACATAGAACTTCGGTTGAGTTTGGAGCTCTGAAACAATCTCTGTCTGACACTCCTCCAGGATTATTCGGATTCGGGCCCACGTTATCGGGATAACCCCCTGATAATATATACTACAATTACCACGATTGAAACCTTTTCTTTTTATTTTAGCCAAATTAATTCTTTTAATTCAACGCTTTGTCAAATGGTTATTTTTTAAAGTTTTAGGATCAATTCATTTTAAAATAGAAAATTTGAATTTTAAAACATTTTGAATAAGGAACAATTACAGTATATCCAACATTAGAATTTCCACTGAAGATTACCAGGTTTAAAATTATCTTTTCCCTCAAATTTTCCATCCGTTATAACGTTTTTAAATTTAAAAATCAGTTCTAAATTTTCTATAATTCAAAATATTTTACGTTTCTATTAGATGTTCGAATCTCGTTTATCAGACTGTTAGGATCTAGGGTGAACTCATAAATTTTTGAAGATCTAAAATTAAACAAAATATGTAATAGCAAAATAATAAGAAGTTTATTATTTTTTTATAATTAAAGTTAAAAAATTAATTCCCAAAACAAATTCAAATAATCGGTTTTTAAAAAATAAAATAAAATACTATTGAAGTTTTATTTATGCAAAAAATTAATTTCTAGAATAATTAAATTTTCGTAAAATGAATTTTTTTTAAAAAATGAAATTTTATTAAAACATTAAAGTATTGAAATCATCATTCCAAAAATTTATTATTTAATGGTTGAGTAGTGAAAATTAAAATTTTTGTAATGATAAACATAAAGATATAATTAACGAATTTATTTTAATAGTTTCATCTAATTAATAATTTTAATATTCATAAAAATATTCTAGAATTGTATTTTTTTAAAATATATTTCATTCTCACTAACATGGATTTTGCATGTAAATTATTTCTGGAATATTTTGTTCATTCGGATATTTTACTGCAGCTCTCCAGCGACATAATTTCGGTACATTTGGGGGCGCTGAACCTGAATTTACTCCACTTGTTAGACCAACTACATTATTCTGTCGAAATGTTCGAATAACTCCTCGAGTCAGACCTTTATTAATTTGTATCAATTATATTTTATCTTTCAACAATTATCACACCGGGAACATCACGAATAGAAACTACTCGGAATGGTTTTTTTATTCCAAATTGTTTATTAAGATTAGCAGAAATATTCAGTGACACGTTTAATCCAAAAGCATTCATATTTTCGAAATTCATATTCATGGGTCCATCATGCCACTGAACATCACCAACTTTGATGGCTTGAATCATGGTATTTAGCATAGCTTTAGTTGGACACTAATAATAAATATAAATAATATTATAGAAATTAAAGAAAATTAGTCTGTACAATTAAGAATACAAGAATTTCAAATTCTGAACGCATTTTTTACATTTAATGAATATTTTATTGAAACAATTCCTATTAAAAAGAAGAAAAATTTTCTTTTTAAGAAAACCATCAAAAACTTATTGATTAATGTTAAAATGATAACTGTTTTTAAAGAAAAATATTTATTGTTAATTTCTAAATTTTTTGATAATTTATTTATTTTTATCCTTAAATTAATTTATTTGTATAGTGTTCCTAATAATGTCATATTATGTCTTGTACTACAGCAAAAATCTGTTGCGTTTGAACATTTCGGTTTCAACCAGGCATTTTTTTGGTTGCAACTGACCAAGATTGTTTGAATTCCTGTACTAACCTCAAAAATGTTTTAGCGGTAAAAGCATTTTAGTATCCAAAGGTTGCGCAAATTTTACGGACAGTCACTTCGTAACACGCTAATTTTCCGTGTTTACATAAATAATCCACTTAAATAATACAATTATATTTTTATCACCTTGGCTAAAATTTCTACACAACATAAACGAACTTTCAGAATCAAAAGATATATTTTTATTAATTATAATAAATACATTTTCTTCTAATTTGCGTACCATATACTTTCTTGGCTATTGCTTCTTTTGTAAATAGTACTGATACATAAGATTTGTCTGTCTTATGACCGAACTCCACGAAAAACATATAGAATTTGAGGCATTCTCTGATAGAATTTTCAAAGTGCAGGTAGTTTCATATAGAGTAATTATAGTTGGTGTTGTGAGTAATATTTTGAATTGTATGTTAACACTTTACTGACTATTGATGCCATATGGAATCCTAATATATATCAGACTTGTATAGCCATCTATGAATGAATAGGGATAACATTTTTTTATTTAGATCGATAAGGAAGATCGATAAGAAGATATATTTGTTGTCAATTAAATTTTTACTCTAATTACTTTACTGCTTTCGCATATATTTTACTACATACTTTTGGTGTGTTTAAATTGATATTCTTAATTCAGCCAGGAAAGGGTTAATGCAGTATGTTGATTTGAATATGTTTAACCTTGAATGGTGATTCTCCCATCCAGATGAAAATTAGAAATTTTGTATTTGCAATAATTTTTTAAGGAGATATAAATTCACAACACTTTAAAATTATGTGCACTCAACTTAAAAATTATTTGGAGAGAGTGACATGTGAAGCGTTATATATAAGACATTTGGATCCTAAATTAACGTCCAAAATGCATTCTCTACAACTTTGTTGAGAGTTTTTTAAATGATGTACTGATTACGCATTGATTGCATAATAATTAACTGCACTATATAAATAAATTTCGTTTGAAAAATCCTTTGTTCTGATTTCGAAAATAATAAACTTTGATTGGCTTAAAAAAATTTTATAATCTAATAAGTTTGCATTTTTGAATGAACAATTGAAATAAATTTTAATATAACTATTTGTTTAACAGAAAAGTATTTAAATTGATATATCCTAAATAATATTTACAATATTTTAATTAAAAGATATTTCTATAATTTGATAACATTTTTAAGTAGAGTTTTTATAATATATTTGTGTTTCGAAAATTTTAATACAATGAAATTTAAATTTAAAAGACATTTTTACAATTGATAAAATATTTTATAAATCAAAGTTCTTATAACGTACTGATGTTTAAATAATTTAAAGTAAATTCTAAGGTTTTAAAAAGAAACGTAAAGATTATTAATTCCAAGAAATATTTTTGAAAATAAAACATAAGAAATAATTTAGAAAGATAAAAAAATTGTTTCTAATAATCAATATTAAAAAGACAGAAATGAAAACCAATTAGAATGACATTAAATTAAGATAGATCTCCCGAGAGTTGTGATGATTATAAATGTGATGTTAATAAATGTTTTCATAATAATTGTGTCTGTGCTTTCAACACCAATTGAGATTACAATTACGATGAAATAACAGAGTTTTATGACTCTCTAAACACTATGATCAATAAAGCAGAAGCTGAGGATATATTTTCAGGGTGTAAGTTAATAGTGGGAGGAGCCCTTAACTGTTGCATACTCTTTGACGGAGAGAATCCGGTAACCATTGTTGAAAAGTATGCACCTGACAATGGTGAAGAAAAATTATCGCTAACCAAAGAAAAGGACATGAAGGTAAGTAACTCATTTTTCAAGGATAATGTGGGTCAAAGCATTAGCTTGATTCATTCTAAAACAAAAAAGAGAGAACTGTTGGAATATTTCTTTGCGAAAATTAAAAAACATGAGCTAAATTAAAGATGTTCAATGTAAACATCTTTATGCTTGCGGCTCTGATCATGACTGCATGTTTGTATACTTGAATAAATACAAAACCGGTGCTAATTTGTAACCGAAAACTAAATTGCCGAAACGTTTTTAAAGAGACTTTGTATTACAGATCAAGAAAATTTGACAGTACAGCTTTAGTGAAAGATTAGAGAAGCATGATCTGGATGGAAAGGAACCGAAAAATTACCTACCAAATTACAATTCATTACAAGGTGAAAGGGCGACCACTGAAAGAGAATTGGCTGAGTAATAATAAAATCCATTTATATCATCTCATCATCATAAGAAATCATGAAAAGATGAAATGAGTATTGAACCCTTCCTAAGCGAATCTAAAAAGATAGAGAACTTCACAAAATAAAGTTTTAAATATTTTCAACAAATTGAATCTGGAAAAAATATTAATCTCACCGATGAGATTTAAAATAATTTAAAAGCAGAAGCTTTAAAAAGGCCACTTTTTTGAAACTCCACTTAATAGGGAATCCTGAGAATCCTTATTATACCTGTACCCTCGATCTCTAATAATCATCTACTATATCAATATCAAATGGTTTTTAAAGCTTGTATTGCAATCAGGTGATATTTTTTTGATATTTATTTCTTCAGCAATATATTACGATAATTTATCAGTGATAATTCCCAATATATTGATACAAATTTTAATATATAAAAGATGTATACATTTTACATATTTTATATAGATGTAAAGGTAGATTTCAAATATTGTTTTACACAATTTACAGTTGAAAGTGATTGAAACTTTTCTAAATTTAAATATTGGTTAACAAAAGTGCTAAAAATGTATTTTTATAATTTCATACGATTTTTCGTCTATTAAAAAATTAAAATTCTGCGCACTAGTTTCTGTATGGTATCTTTTTACAATTATATTCATTATTTTTATTCGTACAATCATTAACTTTTGAAACGGAAGTAGAGAAACAAGAGATATTAGACATATTTCATTCAAAGTTATTAAAATTACCAAATTAATCAATTGACTTTATTTTAACTATTTTACTAAGCTATTTTGAATAGGTGATATAAAAATAAATGTAATAAAAAGCCAGATTATCCGATTAGTCTCAAGTTCTATTCTCTCTGTGAGGAATATTTTTGAATGGTGTTTATTGTGTGTTGTTTGGTAAATTGTTTTAGGATTGTGTTTCTCCCACCCAGATGGAAGATTGATATTTTAAAACGTCGGGTTGTTTAATCAATTATTAAAATTTAAATAATCACTTTAAAATAATAATATTTTAAATAAATAATATTTTAATAATATTTTCTTAAAATAAATAAAAATTATTTCAAATTTAAAGTCTAAATTATTTTTGTAATAATTAAATTATAATTTAAAGTATAAATTATTTTTGTAATAATTAAATTGTGATTTAAATTTGTTTGAATAATAAGACGTTAAAGAATATTATTAAAGATTATCAATCAAGAACGATGACGAGCTACGCAAGTTTTACGGAGAATTGTTTTAGTTGCAATTCAAATTGTGATATAAATAAATGTAAAGAAAACCCTATTAATGTTCATAATACTCTCCCAACGAACAACAACGGTTTTATCCACTAGAGACTAAAAAACCTTGCCAGAGAATGACCGAAATTTTTTGATTATATCGATTGTCATAAGATTATCTAATAAGTAGTCACGAATACGACGCGAACTAAAGAACTCAGCAAATGTTCCAACCTCAGTCGCTACCATAAAGGCTATATAACTAGTGTTAAAAAATCAAAAAGGTTTTAAAAGTCTTTCCATTAAAAAAAGGAATTGAAAAATGAAATAAATCTTTAACATCGGGATAAAAATTTAGGATTATCATATTCATCTGAAATTTTTATTATTTTAGTCGGTCATTCAAATGAGCTTATATTTATAGTTTCAGTTGTGTAACTGTAAGTAATCAATATTATACTGGGTGTAAAAATTTTAAGCATTCAAGTGAAAAAGATTTGAAGTAGAGTAGAGCACGAAAGATAAATAAATATATCATAATGTAATATAATATAGAAAGACCATGGCAAAGTGCGATGTAAATTACCTGAATTTTGATATTGGCGAGCACCATATTCGGAGGACAATTAATGAATATAGACAACAACCAAGGATGAGTTGTATAACGGAAAGTTTCAATATATCCTTGAGATCGCATTTGATTTGATAACTTTATCGCATTTGGATAATGAACATTGAAATAAGTATTGATAACGTTTGCCGAAAACCCAGTGAGAGAGACTGCATGATCACTATAACCGACATCTAAACAATTTCAATTTTTAAATACAAATAAATGTTGGAAATTTTGGTAAAATGTTTATGTAAAAGCATAATACAAAACCATTTCAAATAATACTTATATTTGATAAATTTAAGTCTTGACTGACATACCAGGTTGAGTCAAAAGTTATTCATTCTTTTATTCGACTATCATATTTACTCAAATTTTTTTGACACTAATTTTATTATTCCTCAATATACAGTCCATCATTTTAATGACTCGAAGCAATCTTTTTGCCGACGGTTCTTCCTCTGAACCAATGTGTCTCCCTTGTAAGAAAGAGACTGAAACAGATGATAATCAGGAGGCGGGCAGGGTTCGGGCTTTAGACTTGGTGGAGAATGACTTCGATGTCTTGATGTTCCTGAAATTTCTGCGCCACCCTTCGTTATGTAATAGCTGGAGCATTGTCATGCAGTAAGATTGTTCTATCACGATTCAACAATCCTTGGTAGCGAATGCTCAAAGCATCATGAACTTGCTGTAATTATTCAGCATAAAGGTTACCATCGATGAGTCTACCATCATAAACAAGTTCCCAATGCACAGGTTCCTCACAATTCCTCCAAACACACTGTGAGGAATATGGGGTGTATAATTATTTTTTGTAGTGTTTGCATGTTTAAATGTTGTGTGTTGATTTGAGATTGTGCCTCTCCTAATCAGATGGATTATCAATATTTTAATTCTTATAATCTGAAACTAACTTATTTAAATTTAGATTTAATATTCAAATTTTTAATTTTTATTATTGCAACTTTTAAATAATTTTATTGATTTTATTTTGGTAAATTTTTAAATAATTAAAATCAAATTAATGTTTAAAAATGACTACAGAAATATTTTATTTCAGCCAATAAAATTTAAATTAAATATTTTTAAATAAAATAATCTTCTCAAGTATAGTTCAGATTATAATGGGAGATATTGAAAATCGAGTGATGGATTATAGTGAAAGCAATACTATTGATCATCATAAAGATGATAAGAAATATTAATGTAATAAATGTTCTGTAAAATGTGTGAGTTCTCTAACAATTCATAAATAGAAAACATGAATTCCGCTGGCCACTTTATTTTTAAATGTTATTTAATAAAATAAGTAGTTCTATAAAATTTATTTTCTATTCATATAACGATGAAGAAAAATGATAAATATTCCTGGGAATCAACTTTTTTTCTCGGGAAATCGGGAATAGATATTCCACCGATTTCCTGGGAAATCCTGCAAGAGAAATCCTAGTTCTGAGTATCGATTTACGAGATTTTTAGTTTTCCAGAACAAATCTTTTATATAGGTTCCACGTCTCGATTTGCTGTTCCAATTTTCTGGGAGAGTATTACCCGTGTAAATCGAGGGATGTGTGCCTATCAAAATACTCGTCTTTACAAGCTGATTCCATTGCATCTCTATTTGGTCTTCTCAATTTGTTATCAAACAGAAGTATCATTTCAAAGCGGATTATTTTTTAAATAGTCCATGGAAAGAATATAACTTCTAACCCAAATGATTCATGAATATCAGATTGACCCTCTTTACATCGGGTTCAGGCACCACTTGTTCTCTATACGAGACTTTAGGACCTTTACCGAATCCCTGAAAGAAATAAATTATTAGAAATATAATGTCACAATTGTCTTTACTTCGATTACATTTGTTACGTAATTTAGTAACAAAAAGAAGAGTATAAAATTGTACATTAATCAACTATTAATTATTTTATTAATATTAATTTATTATATTCTCTCAGTTAAATAGTGTGATTGTTATTTATTTGTGCATTGATGCAGTAAAACAAAGATGAAAATTTTAAAGTATTTTAATAATTCTACTTAAAAAAATTAATGAATTTTATTTAAAAAAATTATTATTTATAAAAACAAGAATAATTATAGTTTCCAATTTTAGTGGTATTTATTTTTTTAGTATTTTGATTTTAAAAAACGTAGCTACTATAAAGCTTATTTTAAGACAGTCGTTGTTTATTGTTGTGACTAATACAGAAACAATTGAAACTTGTCTGTCAAAATAGCCAAAAGAAATATGACTTGTAATTATGTTTGGTTTTCTTAATATAGAATATTAACTTTCAAAATATGCAGCATACTTAAATTTATGTTGAAATATCAAAATTAATCAATAAATATTGTTAATAGGATACATATTTTATTGAGGTATTGTTTACAAAGGCGATACAAAAGTAAATGTTTTACTAATGGAAAAATTTTTAAATAAATATATTTTTAATTAAATTATTTTTGTTAATGATAGAAGACCGATGTTACAAATATTCTGATATTTGAAAGTAATATCAATTCTAAATATATTAAAATTGTTAAGGTTTCGAAAAATACATATGAACCCTTTTGATAAAATTTTATGTAGAAAAAATTTAAAATAATTATTTTGGTAAAATTATTAATTTCAAACAAAATAATATTTAGTTTAACAAAATTTGGAATTTAAAATTAAAAATATTTTAGTCTTTGTTTTACTTTATCAATTTTCAAGGCTGATGAAAACCACTATATAAACAGCAGCAAATTTAGTTTAGTTTGCCCAAAAATTTCTCTCACCAAAAACAAAAACCAAGGAGACAAGTAAACTTGTTATAAAGAATTATTTTTATTTATTATTCTTTTAAAACATTCTTTTTTTAAACCATAAGTATCCCGTATGGAAGAAAAAAGGTTTATTTAAAAATCTAAACTATCGTTCGTTTTGGAGATTCACAGTTTTTACTGTAATCTGTTAACTCGTACGAAATATTGATTTGTGTTTGTGTTCTATCATCAAGAATTGAATTATTATTATTATTTTTTACTTGTTAATTTTTGCTATTTGAAAGAATGTTTCATAAAAAAATTTGTGTTCATTGTTTATATATTTATGTTGGAAGTCCTTACCGATTAATTGGAGTCAGATTAAAGAGTAAAGATTAAAGATATTTAAAACGTAAATATTTAATGATAAAACGAAGTCCGGATGAAAATCTTCTTTTAATAACCAAAGTCATCCATTTAAAAATATATTTTAAGACAATATATTTCGACGGATCTACCGTCATCTTCAGGTCACTAATTAATAATCAAATACAAAAATGATGATTATGTAATCGATTGCATGAAATTATGCTAATCAAAAATTCTCAATAAGCTGGTTGAGACTGCCGATTGAACATTGATTTTAGGGCAACGTGACCTTATTAACAATACTTCACACGACACTCTCTAATAATAACTGTCAAAATGCTTACACAGAACTTTGAAATTATCAAAATTAACATCACATTTACATTTTTTCCTATGTTCTGCAATATTACTCTTACTCTCTTTTCGACCATGTTCTTGAATT
>MQRK01205439.1:3885-19248 GCA_001938485.1 Girardia tigrina | reverse complement strand
AAAAAAATAATAAATTATTCAGGCGAGATAAAAATTTAAATTAACACCTCATAATTTTATTGATTTAATGTACATAGATTAAGTTAAAACTTTATTTTTAGTTTTCTAAAAATACGAAAAAAACATCCATTATACAAACAAAAATTATAAATCTGAATTTACCGATGAATAATATTATTATCATGAAGGAATTCCAGAGCCTGGAGACATTCTCTGACAACAGATGCAATCAAACCGTTATCCATGATCGTCTCAGTGACGACATCTGTCAAAGCTCCACCGTCCAGATACTCTATAACTACCCATAATTCTTTAGCATCTTTAATCAAATATGATTCGATATAGTTGACAATATTCGGATGTTTTGTTTGTTTCATCACTTTAATTTCAGTTAAAATCAAGTCTCGATTTGGTTGTTTCAATAAATTCATAATTTTTATGGCCACCTTATCTCCAGTTTTTTTACACGTTGCCAACCTGACAGTACCGGAAGCACTGAATTAGACGACAATTAAACAAAACGAATCCAATCACAGACAAGATACAAACCCAGCACCGAGCCGTTCATTTAAATCGTATTTCTCTGATGGGTCTGCATCCGTGACAATTTCATCTGAAAACAACCGTATAATCATTGACAATGAAAAACCTATTTATAAAAACCGAGCGCTGAATAAAATTCGTTATCTGACATTTTGGCTTTTTTTCGTTTAACCGGAGCGGTTTTATCTTGAGTATCTGGTTTTTTGACATCTGTTTCATGTACTTTTGTAGGTTCTGTATCGGGAATTTCCGCAGGAACAGATTCTCCGTTACTTATTAAATCTGTTCCTTGAGATTCTATTTTCGATATTTTACAATTTTTTAAGACGCACATTGTAAGACTAAAAACACTCAATTGTCTACGCAATCTTAAAAGAATTTAGTTTTGTAATTATTTTCTATTAAATTTCAAAATGATCTTTCATTATTATTTTATGATCGAAAATTTAAATAATTGTTATCTGTATTATACTGTATTGTTCTGCTTTTTATTTGAAATGTGTAATATTAAAAAATACTTACTAAACTTAAATAGAAAATAATCGCTTAAATCCAAACACCGATGTTTTATTCGGATGAGACGAGCATGACTTTATTGAAATTGACAACTTGGTAAACTAAAATTTAAAAAACAATAGTAAATTTTTATGACAATCAATAACGCCATTCAAAAAATTAAATTTTGTCACTATATTTCGGTAGATTTTCCACCATCCTCAGACTTAATTGACAACAATTTTGGGTTCTAAGACTTTACCGAAACGGACTTTTCCATATATTGCTTTTTTTCCATATATATACGGCATATTGCTTCTTTATACTAAAATTGTGGTATTTTATTTAAAATTATGTACTATAATAAATTTTGTCAAATATATATGGAGTCTTTATTGACTATTAAATTATGTATTGTGGTATATAAATTTTGCGGAAAAGTCCGTGTTCAAAAATTCCATTGCGGAAAGGTCCGGTCACCACAATTTTGATGTCTTATAGAAAATTGATAATTATGCATACATCTTAGGTAATAACTAATTAAATATTTTCAAAGTGGGCGAGAGACTTGTTTGGGCATTAAGGATGGATTAAGTAATTAAAACAATAATGCCTCACAAATGACTCTTTCCCAATAATATATTTATATATATATTTATTTTATAAATATATCTATATAAATAAATAAATAAATCTATTATAAATATATCTATTTATTTTTATTTTATAAATATATTTATATATTTCCCAATAATATATATTGCACAATATTTTAAAATTAGCTGGATTCACCTTCGATCTACAAACTTTCATTTGTCCAGCAATATTAATACCATTAGCCAATCGGCCATGCTCCTGGATCCATTTACAGAGATGACGAGACATCTCTCCAATGTATCTGATATTGCACCCATTACACTAAAATTGATAAACCATTTGACTGGCGTTATTGATTTTCATGAAAATATAATTCATCAGAACCTATTTATTTAATTAATACATTTCTCTGAAAGTATTTTCGTTTTACCATGGAAAGAGCGATCATCATGTTGTTATCATCGTTATAAATATTATTATTTAAATATGTAAAATATCCGTCATCCCGATCTTCCACGCTGTCTCACCGACCCACATTCGCGATATCTCTGTACAACATCCAACAATCCCTCACTTTACGCCATAGAAAAATGATCGGGATTGCGAGGAAAATGGATTTGATTGGGCGACTTGATTTTCGTTTATGTCGGTAACAGTGCTTTTCCAAAGAAATCAAAATCATTTGCCGTTATTTGGACAAAATTTACAAGCGTAGAAAAAGTGCGACTTCCTCGGATTCACTTCATTAATCTGACAGCCGACATCGAAATCGATTCCCAGTCGAACGCGAAAATCCATATAATGCACCACGTGATCACATACGATCTCGCAATTCCGTTTCATTTCGTCTAATAAACCGCACCTTTCAGATTGGTTCATTTTCGTTTTCTTACGACATTATTTTGGCATTTCCTTTATTTTTGGTGATTAAAATCGGACGAATTTTTATTTGACTCGGTTTTTGCAGAATCAAAAACGATCTTCATTGAGTCGAACGAGGAAAATGTTCGAGGACTTTTATCAGTGAGCCTCAAATTGAAATTAATCGTCTTCGATTTGTAAATGTCAATCGATGACGACGATGGTTTTGTGGTTTGTAGCAGCACCGTGACAGATTTCAGTAATCGATTTGGAAGTCCGGGAGAAATCATAAACGAGGTCGGATTGGCGATGTCACTTTCCGTTAAATATAGCCCGTGTTCTTTGATGTCCATCATGGAACAGTGAATTTGGACGTACTCTTCGATTTCATCAACAGATTTGATGATGAAATTGATAAAATAGCTTCACATGGTTTTAAAAATGCACCGATTTCCGTTGAGGTCGTTAAATAAGTCATCGTATCAAATATATCTATGTCATTGTTTTCGAAAAAGAAACAAAATTGAAAAATTTAACAATTTTTATATCATCTTCAATTTTTATTTTTACAGTTTCCGCATATCGACAATGTATATAAACAAACGTCAATAATAACTAATATATACGTATCATATAAATATATATAATTATTTTAATTTTAAAATTTTCATTTTTTTCAATTTGAAACCGAACACGGATAATTTTTAAAGTTTTATAAAATTGTTTTTTGTAGAAAATCAGTTTAGGTTTCTCGCACAAACTATGCTGCGTACAACCACTCCTTTCTATAGCCATTGACTAACTTATAACCATAAAAGAACAGGAAGGAGTGAAAATTACAAAAAAACATTTTCTTTCTCTGATTGCGTAAACAATTGTATAAAACACGTGTAAAATACCACTTGGTTCTTCACTGAGGCCGATAAATTTCTCGTGTTTGGCTTCATAATCCTTCATGAAAATCACCGCATTATAAATCTCATTCGGATGTTGGATCTTTTCCTCTTTACTAAAGTTTATTTATCGATTCAATACTTTCACAATAACAAATCAATATTTAATAACAAAAAGTCCAATAGTCATTTGTGGCAATTTTTATTTTCTCTCAACGGAAAACTTAAATTACATACCTGAAATCGGCTTGGTCTAAGAGTTTCTTCCAATAATCCGGTAAACCGACAAAATCTCCGGTTTCTGGATTAAATGTCACGTGGAGTTTTTTCTGAACGTTTGTCGGAGTGGAAATCTCGACTTGTTCATCTTTTTTTCCTCCACCACCTTTGAAATGCTTGAAAAACTTCAACATTTGAAAATGTAACTTCCAAGCTGATAGAATAAACTAAAATAGGTGATTAAAACAAACAGTTTTGAAATGATTTTAATTTAATGAAAATGTCGTTTTGGGAAAATTAAATTTTTTCTACTTTATGTAAAATGTAATTTTATTGTTTTTTTAAAGTAAATAAAAATAATAAATCCATGATTTCATAATAATTATTAGAACGATAAATCCCAGACAAAAAAATTGACGAAAGTTTGGATTAATTCATTACATAGTGAAAAAATAGCGAATGAAATATTAAACAAAATAGAATTTTACTTAAACACGAAATAAGTATGATATTCACAGTATATTTAATATTGAATATTCTTGGATATAGAGAGGTTAAATTTATTGTTTACTATTGTCAAAAGTGATTTAAATTTTATTTCAAATTTAATAATTAGTACTTCAAGAAAAATTCAAAAGATTTTCGAATAAAAACGTTATTTGACTTTAATTTGATTTATAAAATTTACTTTTTACAAACAAAGAATAAACTAACAAACCTAATCGTTTCCTGTACTTTTAAACATTGATTGGGTGAACGCACAATTTTTATAAAAATGATATTTTAACAATTATTAAATAATTTAAAGTAAAAATTTTATGTATATTAAAAATTATTGATTTAAAATTAATATAAACATGAGAAATACACCAAATGAATTCTTACTTACAAAAATAATTTGATTTAAAAATACTCTATCTGGATAATTTTGTATTTTCTCCGCTTTTTGATGGTTAGTAATTGACTCAGAAGTAATATTAAGCATTATTCTTTCAATATGTTTCCATTGACGTGTTAGCATAAACTTAAACATACTATTTCTTCAAATTTTCTTCTTGTGTGGTCATCAACTTTCAAAACTCAAACGATTTCCCCTTGTAAAGTAAAAGGTAGAATGTAAAACTTTGTTTTTTTATTATAATATAATATATCAATTTATTTATGAATTTAATTTCATTTAATTAGTCTCCAGTTGGGAACGCCGAATCTTGTCAGATTTCCGATGTTAAGAACCCAACGGACGCGTTAGTACTTATATGGGTGACCGATTGGGAATATGTTGACTCCAGTCAGACAGGAATGTCTGCAACAGTTACTATGTAAACCTGTACTACCTGTCCCATGGTCGGATGGCTTTCATCTAAATCGGCTTCCTCGCCAGAGCAACCTGGGTGAAGATGGTATGTGGACACCCATTGGGATAAAAAACAAAACGTTACGAAGAGGGTATGAGCTCCTTGGAGCCGATGGCCATTCATATCTAAAGAGTAGATAAACTCCACTAGGTTATTTGCCTACTGATACACTCAAAAATTTGCAAAAAAAACCATGACTTGTACGTAATTCAGTATATCCACAGCCCAATGTCTAATGTACTAAAAATAAAGAACTTAAAAGCTGTTTGTATTTATCAAGGGCAATTTTATTTCCTTCTCGTTATTTACTATTATTCATTCTTGTTTTATTTAAAATATTTTCGTAGACCCTAAATTTCTTCAGTTAAATCTCCAGGTTTCAAATCAGAACTCATAATAGAATATATTTGTTATTTTCAATCGTTTGAATACTTAAACAAATTAATAATTGATCACAACTCTCCCCCTTTTATGTTTCATTTTGAACTTTCTTAATCCACTCTATCTTTCGACGAATTATGCTTTCATCTTTCAGATTCTGTAGTTCCAATTGGTGTGGCGATATATACCTTGTAATATGATGTGGTTCATCGAATGGGAATGTGTTCTTTCTCTGTTTTATAGTATCTTGTTTTACAAAGACTTTCTGATCATTCTCAAAATGTCGACTTGTCCTCTATTCTCTCTACCAATTTCCCATTCCTCTTGACGATTTCTCTAAATTCTCTCTTACCTTCATCGTAATCACGTTGCTCTCTTCAGTTGTACCATTCTTGCTGCCGTATGCAAGTTTATTTTTCTACCAAACACAACTTCCAATGGCGAATATCCGCTCGAACTCTGGAATGTTTCATAAAGCCAGAATTCTATCTTCGAAACAATTTACTACCATGATCGTTTGTCTGTATCTCCTCTGCTTGTTACTAACATGAATCTTACTGTTTGAATGGTTCTTTCTACAACCCCTTTAGATTGATATTAAAACGGGCTACTAAATCTTTGTTCGATTCTGTATCTCCTCAAAATTCTTTAAATTTTCCACCAGTAAAACATATTCCATTACGCGTAAATATTGTTTTTGGCTTCCTATATCTATATATCCATTTGATCAACGAGCATTGTACTATGTTATCTTCGTTTTTAGCTCGAACTTCTGTCAAAGAGACTGTTCGGGATTCAATTATTGTTATTATATTGTTATTATCATTAATTATATATATATATATATATATATATATATATATATATATATATTAATTGATCCCGCACTCTCTATCTCTCACTCTATTCCTGAAAACAATCTGTGATATTTTATTTTGTTTTTGTGTTGTTTATTTTTATTAGCGAAATTATTATTGTCGAGATTAAAAAGTTGAAAAATTGTTTGTTGTTTAAATATTCAAAATTTAATTGAAAAGATTTTTAAAATATACGATTTCAGATTATTTGTTTATTTTTTTGAATTCTTTGAAATATGGTCGATCAAATCAACGATGATTTTGAAATAGAAGAAGAACCGGATCAGTCAAATAAACGAAATAATTTTATTGAAGATAATAGTCAAAATAATTTAGAAGATCATGTTGATGATGTGATATTGAATGATGTTACCGATAAGTTACCAACAGAAAACGAAAATATTGATCGGAGAAATGATTCTGACAATGTTGATAATTCAGAAGAAATCGAGAGTACTCAATCGCTATCTGGCAGATCAAAAAAATCTGAATAATTACAGGATTGTAAATAATTGTTTGTAAATAATTCTGAATTGAAAAATGAGGCAATTAAAGAGTTAGATGATGAGAGTTTATTTAAATTGGAGTCAGAACCTTTTTATGTGCTCGGTGATTTTGCTGGATTACCTGAAATCTTGGAAAAGGAAAGTGTTCCTATGTCTTATCAAGAAAATTCTATGAAAGAACTTTGTTTGGAATTTTTCGATAATTTTAAAAGACAATATCGTTATTTATACGGTGACAGAAGGCCTCCTTTATTGAAACCGAAAAATGAATGTGAAATAAAGAAATTCGTCTGCTCATATAAAACTCCTACAAAGTTTCCATATCCAGAAGTAGACTACTGGGAGGGAGCAGAAGTTCCTTTATGACTTCTTTCCCCAATGACAGCTATCAAATCAATATGGGCCCACCACTTGATCCAAAGAGTTTCCCTGCGCAACCCTGTTGCCTCCTTCCGATTCTCGGGGCAATCTGAGGGTCGGGCGGAACACAGACCAATTTCAAAAACTGCTGTACCATGACCAATAAATATATACTATTCTTGTTACCAACATATACTATGTCCATCATAAAATTTTATAAAAAGTCATCCCTTCTTAGCGGAATCAGCTTCTCTTTTGTTTTTTTTCGCTTAGAATCTTTCTGTGTATGCATTCCTGGCATTCTCCAATAACAATTTGGATCTCTTTCGTTAAATCTGGTAGCATAAAATGATTTTGGATATATTTCTTTGTCTTTTTGCTACCTACATGACAAAAGTCTCTGTGTATTTTCCTGATGACATCTCTTCTAATTTGTATCGGAACCAATGGTAACGCAAGATGTCCATCTTCCCTACCTTATTGCCCCTTCTCATAGACTAATGGGTACTTTAATTAAAATAACTCCTTAGTTATTTCATTTGTTTGCACCCTCAGCTCTCTCCTGTATTTGTTTCAACTGATTCAACTCTGAGCACTTTCCTTGTTTGTCTTTTATCCATTGAATTGTAGACTGAATCATCACTGTATTGATATGTTTCACCCTTGATTTTGTTGATTTTGGTTCTTCGTGTTTTGTTTCACATTGTGTACAGACATCGTCATATAGTCATGATGATCCAGCTGCATTTCTATGTTCATCACCTTTTCTACATTTCAATTCAAAGTCGAAATCTGCCATGTTTACTAACCATGTTTGGAATTGAAAATTTATTGGTTTGGAAGTACTCTTCATATATATCTATACTTTATGATCAGTTCTTGCAGTAAATCGCTTGCCATATAAATATTGCTTAAAATTTAACATGAATTCTCGTAAAGCTAAAGCTTCTTTTCTTTAAACGCAGTATCATTTTCATGTGTCGTTAAAGTTCTCGATGTATAAGATACTGATTCAAATGGTGCGTCGGTATATAAGATGAAATTCTTATTCTGTTTCATATATGCCGATATTGATGCTCCACAAAGCCTTTGTTTCAACTCGTTAAAACTTCTGTCACACTCGTCTGAGCAAAATATTTTTTACATCTAACGATACACGCACTGTGTAAAGGCGATGCTAATTATGCATAATTCTTGATAAACTGTCAATAGTAGTTACACAGACCTAAAAATGCTCGTAAATTTCGCGTACACTTTGAAATCAGAAAATTTTGAATTTCTGTCACTTTCAATTTATTTGTTGCGATACCTTCTTTATTAATTTGTCCAAGAAATACCAATATTAGCTTACTATATATATATATATATAGTTGTAGTGTTCATCATTAAATCAAATTTTTATAAATATATACATTTTTTTATCCAAATTCGTTGAACCTTTTACAATAAAATTCACGGTTAAATCCGAGATAAAATTAAAAACCAAAAAAAACTATATACTAATTAATTTTTAAAACATAAAAATCAATTATTAAAATCGTGATAAAAATATATTGAAATTACAAAAAAATTTTAAATGTAATTTGTTAAAAATTGTAATTAGACGCTACAATGCAAATACATATTTGAATCATGTTGAGCTCCATTTCTGATGTCTGTGAAGTTTTATATGCATGGGTATTCTATGATCCGATCGTTTCACGATATGCGAATAAATTCTCAAATGATGAGTTAATTATCCATCCGGCGGTCGGAATATATTATTTATGTAGGGAGTCCGCTTGTGAATGTAATTTCAGTTCCAACGGCCCCCACAATAGGTATTTATGCATCCATGGAATTTAGAAACCTATTTTTGAAGGCCTTTTACCCAATCAATTTTCTCCAAACTTTGCACTTTTACTCACTTTCGATGACAACAAATGATAATGTGAAAATTTGATCGAAGAATTTTTTTAAGGTCTCTGAATTAGGAAAAAGCAGTCACATCGGAGTTTCTGAACAATATTAATTGAAAAATTAATAAAGTCAAGTAAATCGATTAATAAAGTCTAACTAGTAAATTCTAAGAAAATATTTTGTTATATCCATGCTTTTTGCGGGCGGAAATCTGTTTGGTCAACAGAAAGTTTTAATATTTTATTGAAAATATTTTCATTAATTAAAATTTTGTTGGCCGAATAGAGTTCTGTCTGCATAGATAATGGATATGAAAAAGTTTTTTTGGATTTACTAGTTTAAAGATTGTTTCTAAAAGTTATCCAATTTTATACTGTATAAGAAAATTAAAAAATCTGAAATTATTTATAAATCGTATTTTCTCTCGAAAAATTGAAAGTGTTTTGCATTATTCAATTACCGTATATTTCAATTACGCATATAAACCGCATAATTTTTTCCTCGTCAGGGGCATTTGGAGTATGTAAAATCATATATAATCCACTGCTTGCAATAAGTGATCTGAAGTTTAAACCCAAAGATCGAAGAGCGAAGTATCTCAATGTGTCGAGTGATTTATAATTGTATTATTTGTCATTAAAATTGTATTTCATCGTTTTAATAAGAAATTAATGTGTATTGTGAAATTTGTATGTAAAAAAGGTTACGAAATAAAGGAAAGAATTTTTTATATATAGAAAGTTATTTATTTGTGAAAGAAAAATGATTTTATTTTTTTCAGTGAAAGAAAAAATGATTTATAGAAAGATTATTTTTTTTGTTAACGAATGGAAATTGTGTTTATTTTTGTATATTCGAAGTAAATAAAGATTGTCGGTCTAATCTGTATTTTAAATTTATGAGATGCCATTGTTTTTGGTCGATAAAGATGACTTCAAAAATTGTTTGGTTTGAAGTGTGTGATATATTGTTTAATCGATCAACCCCAACTGATGACACTCATCACCAAACACGACGCAGATCAACTTCAGTCTCTCACCAGTCTCGATGTCGAAGAATTCGACGATATTAAATCGCGTTTCAAAATTATATTGACGTTTTCTCCGAACGATGATTTCTCGAGCTCGACTATCACGAAATCGATTTACATCGGCAAATCGGATATCAAAGCGATATTGGCGTGTAAGATAAAATTAAATTATTCTCTCCGAACCCACCACCGCCCAACAATTACAGGGTGCCACGAGCGTGCTGCACTCACTCTCCTATCATCCACTGTTTGTCATCGTCAAATATCAGTTGTTATCGTGTAAATTACATTTAGGACACACGACTTACTTTAATACCTTGCGAGTAGCGTTGGGCGAAGATAAAATCACTAATGACCCGCGGGTTATATGCGTGAAAATACGGTACGTTTTCTTTTAAACCAAACACCATTTCGAAAACAATTCACAAATCGATATTGATATATATTTTTACATCGCCAGAAAAAAAGAAATCTTTATTGAAAATTATAAAATGAACAGTCAAGAACCATCACAAATTATTAATAGACAGAGTTCTCAATAACCGCGACGACAAAATCAATAGCTAAAGAAACTGTGCAACTTGGCAACAGTGAGACTGGAACCCGACACGATAATTGGAGGCTTCGATTCTTTGGCCATAGGGTAAAACTTCACTTCTCCAATCTTATCGATTTTATTACGTGCCCCAGTTGGTTTATCGATTTGGTTGGTCGACGCATTGCGTATTTTATTGAACAACGAATCCTCATTGATTAAATCGTGCTTTTCTTTTTTCAACTGGAAAGAAATGACGCGAAAATAATTGGCAATCCCTTTTTAATGTTTGACGATTTACCTTTTCAAATTGGATTCTGATGCGAGTCTTCGTGGACAATTCGTTGAAATACGCTTTTTCCGGTTGCTTGGCGGACAAGTCGATCAGTTTGACAGTGCTCAAGTGAACGAATATTTCCCGGGAGAGATTCTCCGATACCGATATCGCTGAATTTAGAGTCTCGATTTTCGTTACCATTGGATTGCTTTTATTTTCGGTTTGATTTGGTTTAATTGGAATCGATAGAGGTTTCATTTGTTGAATGAGCTTCTGAAATCGAAAAAAAACCAATGAACCTAATCGATATCATATGACAAAGATGGAATACATTGGAAATGTTAGATCGAAGTCTCATGTTTTCATTACGAAGATTCTGGATGATGATTCTCAGAGTCTGAATATCACTTATAAAAGCTCCGATTTCTTGATTGACACTGTCACTTTGATCGCTCATTTTCGAGCCTGTAAGATCAGAAATATTTTATCAATATTTACTGTTAGGTCTATTGGCCTACTCGATATGTTGATGTTTTCGAAGAAATTTCTTTTCTTAGTTTCTTTTAATTGTTTTTTCAATTCTTCCTTTTGAGATTCTAGACTATTTATGTCAGACTGGAGAGCTTCCGATGTTTGATCAAGTTCTCTGGAACAATGTTTTACATTTTATGTTTTTCGTTGGAATATATATAATAACGAAAATATATAAAATTAGTTCGTTACAAAGAGATTCTACTGTATTATATACCGTCAGATTTATAATATAATGATCATTTAGCGAACTTAATATTTAGAAATAATAACATTTACCGAAACATTAGACGTTGGAATTAATTCATATCGTTTTTATGCTTTTGCCTTCAGCAACAAATTTATCTCAAATCAGCTGTTATTGAGTATTATTTTAACGACTCATCTTATTATCAATTGCTAGTAACACCAACTTATGATTATTTAAATGTCTAAATTTATATTAAATAAAGTATTTTTTACAGGAATTTTACTACACGACTTTAAAATGAATAAATCTACTGCAGAAACCATTCGAATTTTAGAAGTTTATGGTGAGCAAGCTTTAGCTGAGTGTCGGAAGTGGTTTGCACGGTACAAAAGTAAAGTTATTTGACGCCGGATTATTACTGATTATGAAAAGTGTATACACTATGATTATCTGAAGCGTAGGAAATCATGAGGTAAGCTCAGACATCCATCATATTCAGTAATAAGGCGTAATATTCATGAATCTAAGCTCTTTCTTTACATTGGCGGGATAATTAGTTGTTTATTACGAACTGCTGAATTTAAATGAGACTATAACTGGAAATCGTTATAAAATATCATTTATTCGCTTGAGTTGTGAATTGAAGGAGAAACGGCCGGAATGGAGCGAAGGTTACGAAAAATTATTTTGCTGTAAGACAATAATAGACCGCACATCTCAAACAAATGAAAACGTACCTGTAAACACTGAAATTGGAAGTTCTAACACACCTGTTGTATAGTGCAGATATTTCTCTTTTAGAATATCCCCTATTCCAGTCGATGACTTTGTTTGTCAGCGGAGAAATGTACTTCTTACGAAGAATGTCAACATTTGATTGATTCATGGTTTGGACGAATTTTTTTTCAGTGGGTAATCAATCTCCGACCAGAAAGATGGGGAAAAGTAGTAGCAAGCGATGGACAGCATATTTAGGAAGGTATTTTTATATGTAAATTTAAAATAAATCGTTCTTTGTCTCTCAGAAAACACTTTGAATTAATCCCAAGACCTATTATATTTTGAATGTTTAATTTTAAAAACGAATTTTCGTATATTTTTCGTTAGTAACAATCTTAGCTATTTCGAAAGCATTCCATGCTACATATATACCATTGAAATGGAATTAAATGACAAAAAATAGATTCTTCACATGCATAAAGTAAAACATGTTGATAAACCACAAGCTAAGCTAATATTTTATTCCTTATTTAAACCCTATTTAAGCAGAAATTTAAAAAATAACTTTCATACTAATGCTAAATTCTTTGAAAATTGAATTTTTGGACAAAGATTAGTGACAAGACGCAGCATATTGTTGAAAAATTGTATAATGCAAGATGTTCAAGTTTGGAAGTCAGAAATAAGAAAAATTTTCAGTATCACCAGATGTATATCATCCTTGTGGGTTTTTAAAGAATATAAATAATAAACGGCATCCTTAGAGCACACCCAACACTGATCTTTGGAGAATCTCTTCCATCTTACAAGATTTCATGTAGCCCTTCGGATCCCCAAATGCTGTAATTTTGAGATTCACTTCCCTACTTATATTAAATGTTGCTTCATTGCTGTTAAGTTTAGACATATTTGAAAATTATGTATTTGAATCAAAATCAAGATTAGACATTTTTTCAAAATTTTATTTCAATAAGAATTTCTGCTTTTTTAAACAAATTTCCGAGGAAAATTATTTTCTCTTCAGAAACCTTTATAAATAAATATAGGGCAATATAAATGTGAATACGTTGACATTTTACAAATTCAATTTTCAAATTTACAATTTCTCAATTTGAGAGTTTTAACAATTTTACAATTTTAAATTATAATGTAAAAAATTTTCGTAAACACAAAATCCTAACAATTGCTAAGAAAGTCTTCAAAGTTTGCAATTTTTACCAATGAGTTGAAAAAGTTCAATCTGAAATTCAAATTTGTTTCCAAAAAAAAATTGTACCATATAAATTTTAAAAGGTGTTTGTGTAATTTCATTTTCACAAAATTTGTGAACAGAAAAAAATGGAATGTTCAGCTCAGAAAATGCACGTCGCAATGAATTCTGGAGGCTCAAATCGAATGCCCTTTCAACAGCAGTAACTATTTTTTCATTGCTTGTTTCTTGATCGATGTCTATAGTTCCCTTATCCTGATTCTTTAATTTTTTTCAACCAATTTTAAATAGTGTTTTCATGTGGTGCAGATTTTACACAATGAGACTGAAATGTTTACATCATTTCTGTGACTAACTTCAACTCACATAGCTTCACAGACATCTTAAAACACAATTAACTTTCATTTTAACATGATTGAAATATTATTTTAAATTGACTATTCTACAATAGAAATAGACTAAATTATTTATATATTATTAATAGAAATTCAAAACCAAAGATAAACGAACTTCGTAATGCACTTTAAACGGTTTGTCCTGTCATCTCTTAATCAAAAGTTATTTAAGTCACACATAGGGGTTCCAATCCCGGGATCCCGGACCCAAATGGGTGTCCAAAAACCCCTGGATTATTGACCATAAATCCCGGGATTACTGGTTTCTTTAATATCGTTTTCACATTTTTTATGAAAAATTACTTTTAAAAATTACTTTCTATCTTAGTAAGATTTGAAAATAATTTTTTTATCAAAAAACGCTAAATAACTATTTTCTGGTTATAAGCATGTAGCTTAGTATAAATTAAAAGTAATATTTTAAGCATTTTTTTATTAAAAAAAATACTTTTAAAATAATTAGGGATGTGCTGGATTTGATTTCTTGAAAGTATAGAGCTCTCTATCCGTGATTTCTTAGTTAGTGGTTTAAAAGAATGCTGTTAGAGGAGGAAATTAACGGTAGAACTTGTTGAATGAACATTCTCAATAGTATTAAAAGACAAAAATACAATTGGACAAAATACAATTTTGAAATTATTCTTTTGAAGTTATTCTTTGAAATACAATATTGTTTATTGAAAAAAATTAATAGATGCACCTGAATTGTTTATTTTTTATTAACGTTGACTAAATTTAGGAAATATATACAGTCAAACTCGGTTATCTCGAATCGTGTGGGGCGCAAAAAACATTCGAGATAGCCGAGTTTGCAGATAATGTGATATATTTTCTTTTACTTTTTTGATGACAAAATTACCTTCAGGATAGCCGAATATTCGAGATAACCGAGTTTGACTGTATGTAGATATACCTTATGACTCAAAAGATTGAAGTAAAATTTAGAGAAAATTAAAAGTCCCAGTAAATTTGAAAAAGAATTAAAAATTTTCTAAAATTGATTTTATTTTTTTCTAAATTTTGCTTTTTTTCGCTTTTTTGTACAATTGTATACCCTTACAAAATCCGGTACAAAACCGGCCAAATTATGGCCGGAGCCGGATTTGTAAAAAGGGCCGAAAACCGACTCCGACCGGACTTGAACCGGATTCCGGCACAACCCTAAAAATAATAAAGCATTTTTTTTTAATTTAAAAAAAAGAACAGGCTCATTCTTTAAATTTTTGAAAATAATTAATTGTTATAAATAATCTCTAAAATAAGAAAATATTTAAAATCAAAAGTTTTTAAACAGTTATAAGTAAAAAATATCTTAATTAATTTTAAAAAGTTAATTTCATAAATAATTGAATTTTAATTGTTTTGTATTTATTTTAAGAGTTATTTGGAAGAATTTTTTGTTGAAATTTTTGTTGTCAGAGATGTAATAAAAAAAAGATAATTTAAAGTTAAAAGGCAGTTGGAAATTCTGTAAATTAAAATTCGATAAATAATATATATATATATATA
>MQRK01205428.1:18421-29469 GCA_001938485.1 Girardia tigrina | reverse complement strand
TTATCTCATCTGCTTTGCAGAACGAATTTAATGAATCACAGAAATCTATTTTTAGCTCTATGAGATCTTTTATTAAATCTAAAATATATTTTTCTATTAAAAATACCGCTCGTAGTTTCATTTCGCAAGTACTCCTGGTGCTTTCTTGTAATTCAAAATTTAATCTGGAGTCAGATACAGTGTTATCTGTAGGATTTTCTTTTTGCCTAAAAATCTCATGATCTTTGAATACCTGTTAGAACTTATCAGAAATTCCTCTAACTTGTACCTGGAATCATCAGATGTCCCTGGACTTTTGATGTTCTGAGTCACGTGTTGTGAACTTACTATGTTAGGAGAACCTATATTTTGATTACAACATTAATTACAATTACAATTTGAATAATCTTTATGACAACAGTAGTACTTTCACTCATATTCATCAATCAAAAGAATGATAATCATCATTCAATAAACTGAACTAACTTAAACCTAAATATTCTTTAAAAAATATTAACTGAAAAATTTATTGCTGAAAATTCAAACGACTATTAATTTTTTAGAAATATTAATTTGATTTATTAATTGAAAGACACAATCTCAAATCAACACACAACTCTCAAACACAAAACATCAAAATTTACAATACAAAGACAAAATGAAAAACAAATAATAAATTGCAGAAACAAAATTAGTAATTTAATTATATATGATCATTGATTAAATAATGCTAAATTAGGTCAAGATTTATGAAGGGATCTGAATATATTATTGTATCCGTAATTCTAAATGAAATTTATGCTTAATTCCTTTCTCGAGAATATGACTCTTTATTTTCAGTCCCGAAGTATTAAATAATTATATCAATTCTTTTTGTTTTAATACATTAATTATTCAGTTGAACAAGATCTTGATCTCTACATTTATAACTATATATTGGAAAATAATAAAAAATTATTACATATTTGAATTTTAATTCTTATTATCTGAAAATATGTAATGTTTTAATTTATTTCTAATTTAAAATAATTGTAAAATTTAAATAAGTTTATTAATTTTATTTACAATTTTTAAATTAGAAAATTGAATTAATATTTTTTTAAATAATTAATAATCATTTTAATTTTTAACCAATAATATTTAGTGTTAGGAATTAAAAATGTTAAGAAAATTTTTGAAAGAAGGTTAAATTAAATATTTACAAATTAAAATTTTTATATAATTAAATATGTAACGTTTGAAAAAATAAATTACTAAAATTAAGAAAATCTTATTAAATTATATTGACAAACTTAAAGATCCCACCAAAGATGATACGGAAAATTGCCATTGGCTGTTCAATATCATATGTAAAATACTCAGCAGCACAATGGTTGTATCACCGAGATGGTGTGATTCTTCAAGACACAAAAAGAATAAGAAGAATAGAAGACGAAGAAATAGAGTTGCCTCAGGAATCAATGCTCATGATCGAGGAAACTGAATATGAACATTTGGAACATGAGGTCACCGAGGATGTTGATCCAGCTGCCCTGGATGCACTATTACAATCATACAATTATAGAATTAGAACGCAACAAGGGGCTGAAGAGGATGAAGTCCAAGACCATGAATCATCCGAAGATGAAGAAGAAGTCTCTTTCCCATATAGGAGGCGGGTTGGAGATTCGCCTGAGGATGAAAACAACCCATCATGATAGGAAGAGATATCCTCCGATGATGAGTTGATAGGGTTTGAGTGAAAGTGTCGGACTTGGCGGAAACGATACTCCAATTCAAGAGTGCGGGGAGAAGCCGCGAGAAAAGAAACCCTGTGAAAACCAGGGCACATGTTGAAGACGGCTCCGGCTCGAAACATGGTACGAATGAATGTGTGTTTTCTAACCGGGTACTTTTGCTTACTGACAAAAAAATTAAAAAATTTTGAGAGATTTAAATATAATATAAAAATTAAAATGTATTATTTTTATATGTGGAACGATTTTTAAAAATTAATAAAATTAAACGAACCAATCCAAAGGACACAATTCAATTTTGGATTGTGTCTCTCCTACCCAGATGGCTGATTAGTATTTTTAATTAATTAAAATAATTCAATTTAAAGTTAATTTTAAAATATTTAAAATTGATCTTTAATTAAATATTTGAAAAGATTTTAAAAAAATAAAAACTGTTTTATTATTCACAAAACTATGTAGGAGTATTTAAAATAATAAGTATTGTTTATAAACTTTTGTTTTCATCAAAATGGAATATTTTTCCTTCAATTAAATGTATTAAAATTAAAACATGAATAACTAATTATTTTACTTTGTTGTAATATTAAAGAATATTTTATTCTATGCAATTGTTAATACCGTTTTGAAATTATAATTTGTCATTATTATAATGAGTTATATCTTTGTTTTTAGATATTCTTAATGAAAAATCTTACTCTGTATATTGGATATTCGAAATTTTATCAAGAAATTTCGGCTAGAGAAGTCAAATGGGTCAAGTTTTTCAACAATTATTTCTGAAGAATCAGTAAAACTATCGGCAAATATTAGGGTGAACAAAAAGTCTTTTCGTATTTTTTATTAAAAATTTAAACATAATTTTACTATAAATAAAAAACATTTAAGTTTCAAGGTAAAGACCATTGGAATCTATAGCTTGAACCCATCTATGGGCAAGTAGTTCGATCCTCCTGCTGTACCAATCCTTGTTCTTAGAAGCGAAGAACTGGTGACACCCGTTTTCGGCCTCGGCCAGATTATTGAAGCTGCGACCACGAAAAAAGTGTGCCATAGAGCGGAAAAGGTAATAGTCGGATGGCGCAAGAGATTTTTGATTTTTCCTTTGTTTGTTTGGCGGTGTACGGTTTTGCATTGTCCTATTGTAGAAGAACTCACTTTCGATTGATCAAAGCGGGGTATTTCTCGCCAAGTGCCGCATACATTCGATCAAGTTTGACGCAGTAAAAGTCAGTGTCGATGGTACGACCATTTGGAACCAGCTCGAAGTGAATCACGCCTTCTAAATTCCACCAAACACACAAAAGTGCCTTCCTTGAGAAACGATCTCGTTTCGCTACCGGTTTCGCCATTTGTCCGGGGTCCAAACATTGATTTTGTTGGTATGGATTACTGAAGTAAACCCACTTTTCATCGCAAGTTACAATTCGACGGATGAAACGGTCATCGTAGCGGATTTTCAAGCAATTTTTGACAAGTTTCGAAACGCTTTTCTGCTTGAATTTGTGTCAATTCATGAGTCACTTCTCGACATCGTCTCTTGACCTTATCAAGAGCGTGAAGGTGTCGTACAATGGATGTTTGAGGAATATCGAGTTCGGCCAACAATCTGCGAGTACTTATTGACGGATTTGTCTCGACGACTTCACGAATTGCTCCGGAATCTACGGTGATAGGTCGGCCTGATCGTGCATTGTCTCTAAGGTCAATGTCGCCTTCGTTGAACCATTTGAAAAAATTTTGTGCAGTACGATTTGAGATCACAGTATCGCCTTTAACTTCGCATATCTTCTTTGTTGCCGCAGCCTCGTGTAAGCCATGTTTCCAGTAATGGCGTAAAAGAACACGAATTTCAAATTTTTCCATTATTTTTCTAAAAGACAATAAAAATTATATTAACGACTAATTAGAAGTTTTAATATATATTGTGATAGAGCACTTTAAGAGCTTTAAAAACATATAACACATGTATATAAAATATCTTTATTTGGTAATAAGAAACAATTGAACAAAAAGACGTAGAAAATACTAAAAGACTTTTAGTTCACCCTAATAATATCAATGACGAATCGCTTCCTGACAATGGTGTGAATACCTTACATAATTTTTATGTAGGAAATTTCTCGGAAACAGATATTGTTTTATCGAGCAAGATTTGATACATGGCCTACACCCAGCCTTTGATATTAGACAAAAGTTATTATTTTAAGAATGACTACTTAGGTGGTTAAGTGAATATTCTTTTATTTCTTATTCACAGATAAAAAAGGAATGTTATGCTGATCATGTGTTCTATTTAAACCACGTGTTCATAGATGGGTTCAAAGTAGTTTTATTGTAAAAGAATTTACAAAATATAATGATTTCCAAGGCAGTATTAAAAATCACATCTTTGGAATGGTATTGTGAGTCATCGTCAAGTGCAAATAATTTTGTTCAAATAACGGAACGCAAACAACTGAATATAGTTGAACAAATTGATATATCTGTACACAAAGCTATTGAGTCTAATATGCAAAAATTATTTCCAATTATTAAAAGTATAGTATTTTGTAGAACACATGACTTTCCTTTAAAAGGAAAAAAAATGATGAGCAAAGCGTATTCAGAAATTTATTGGATTTTTGCATTGACGAAGGTGACTCGATTTTTTAAAAATATCATGGCAACATCTGACCAAAATGCAAAATACATATCACACAGAACACAAAACCAAATTATAAAAATTTGCGGAGATATTTTAAGAGAGCATAATATTGAAGCTATAAACAGTAGTACATTTATTCGATAATAGCTGTTGAATCTGCTGATATATCAGTTGTTGTACAATTATCAATTGAAATGTGATTTGTGGACAAAAATACCGTGGGTTATTATGTTATGAAAGAATTCGTATGATTTTTTCAGCTGGAAAATAAGGACTCAAAAACCATTTCAAGCAAAATACTTTAATCATTGATGCTTTTCGGGTTGAATTCATCAAAAATTATATGTCATGTTTACGATGGATTTTCTGTGATGCGAGAAAAATAAATGGTGTATAAAAACTTATTCAGGAACAATATCCTATACCCAACTTTTTTCACTGCAATTTGCATGAACTTTATCTTGTGGTAAATGATCTAAATAATGTTCAAGAATCTAAATAATGTTCACTAACACAGCTGCATCAATTAAAGATGCAATTATTTTTTCAGTGAAAGTCATTTGAGGAGAAAGTGTATTCCGCGTTTACCAACATTTTGCGAAACACGTTGAACAGCAAAATATATAAGCATTCGAATTTTTTAAAGATTATTTATGTTCCATTATAGAAAGATTACAACTCTTAACAGTAGAACGGAACAATTCTAATACTCTACAACGTGCATTTCAATTATATTAAGTATGTACTTCTTTTAATTCTATTATTTGTCTGCATATTATAGCACAGTTCTCAGCTTTACTCGAACCTATTGTTAATATTTTTCGAGGAACTGAGCAAAATATATTCTCTGTTTAAAAGCAATTAACATTATGAAGACAATTTTCCAAGGTCACACAGAAAATGCCGAACATGTTGATTTAAGTATGTTGAATTTAGAATGGTGATTCTCCCACCCAGATGGAAATTGGTATTTTTTATTTTAAATTTAATGTGATTGACTATTCGAACAAAATTAAAATTAAGTTTAATATTTTTTAGTAAAATTTAAATTAAATGCATTTTTAATAATTTGATGACATTTTTATTATTTTAAGATTTATTGAAAAATGGTAAAAGTTATTATTTTTTAATTAATATTTTTAGAGGCTAAATATTTTAAAAAATAATTTAGAAAAATTGTTTGAATAATCATGATTAAAAACAGAAATAAGAAAACCAATTAGAAGGATGACAAACGATGAAGACCTTCTGAGAGTTGTAATGGCTCTAAATGTAATTACAATAAAGATTCAAACGAGACTTGTCTAAATGTTCTTAATAATCACAACTCGAGTTTTTCAGGGAAAGTCCGGGAAAATTATCCAGAAAGCTTCCGTAGTTGGTAATCGTTTTTGGTTTATATATTTTTAATTCTCTAATTATTCGAAAAAAATTACAATTACAATTCCTTAATAAAATAATTTTAAATTATTTTCAAAAATATTTTAATTCATTTTAAATATATTATTTATGATTAAGTAAATCTTTACATTACAATCCACTATATAAATATTTTAAATCACTTTCAAATAAATTTAAAATATTTTCATTAAAATATTATTATATATTTATTTATTAAATTATATTTATGAAATTATTATATTTAAAATTTATTTATGAATTATATTAAATTTTAAATTTGTTATTTAGATTTTAAAATTGTCAAAATAATCCAGCGGTTTAAAACATTTAAAATATCAATCTTCCGTCTGGGTTGGAGAAACACAATCCTAAAACAACATACAATAAACACCATTCGAAAATATTTCTCACAAGCCTCATATTACAATTTATTTTAGACCAGCCTTTGTGTCATTACATTTGCAATCAATATAACCTTTAAATACAGCAACTTTATATTAAAAAATTATTTGTTATAAAATGGCGATTAAACCATCAAAATTAATTAACAAAAAATAAATTTTAATTGACACCAAAATTGTGTTTAATATAAATAATATTTGTTATTTTAATTACTCCACGTCTCCCTACTTAAACTCCCCCCAAAACAATTACGTGCAGATCATTAACGATTATCAACAAAGTAGAATTAGCTTGAGGGATTCGCCAAATTTATAGATGACGATGTTTGGTGAAGCGTCATTAATTATGATTTATTAAGAAATGATTTCACCAAATTTTGTCATGTTAATATGCTCATAGAACATATAAACTGTTTAAATATCCCATAAATAATTGGTCAGATTCGTCTATTAAAGAAAGTTCTATTTAATTGTTTCAATACAGACGTACATCTTTAGATGTAAGAGGTAAGAAGAAACCAGAACTTTATTTTATTGTACTTAAATATTTTTTATGTAAAATAAATATATTAGGTTGAGGAATAAGTTCCCGCCGTTTATTGAATTTTTAATCAATTTAATATTTAAATCAAATTTTTTGACGTAATGTTATATGTTATTTGAAAGCTATTGTTTTGCTCTAAAAAATGGTGTATTTTGTTTTTTTATTCAGATTATTTTTTTTCGATTTTTAGACCATTGAAATGGAGTGTCAAGTCGACAAAAATGAGCATTTCCGACACCATCTATTGTTTGCGAAGTTTGGTAGGCTGAATTCTTCGAGTCAAGACCGGGTGATTTCTACCAAAGAGGCATTGAAAAACTCGTTGAACGTTGGGAAGAAGTCGTTAACAATGGCGGAGATTATATTTTTGATTAATTTGTAGTAACTTTTTTGTTAAAAAATAAGATTTTAATTTTTCAAAAAACGGTGGGAACTTATTCTTCAACCCAATATAAAAGAATTCTTAGTATTATATATTTTTTATATTTTTTTCCTAAAGGGAAAACAAATTCTCTCATATACATTGTGAGATGTATTTGTAACATCAATTTCAGAAATCATTTTTATTAAGAACATTAATTGAGTTTTCATTACATTTATTCGTATCACAATTTGAATTGCCACTAGAACAATTCTCCGTAAAACTTGCGTAGCTCGTCATCGTTCTTGATTGATAATCCTTAATAATATTCTTTAACGTCGTATTATTCAAACAAATTTAAATTACAATTTAATTATTAAAAAAATAATTTATACTTTAAATTAAAAATAAATTTTATTTATTTTAATAAAATTATTATTAAGATATTATTTATGAAATATTAATTTAATTTTAAAATTGGTTATTTAAATTTTAATAATTGATTAAATAATCCTACGTTTTAAAATATTTAAAATATCAATCTTCCATCTGGGTGGGAGAAACAATACTAAAACAACATACAATAAACACTATTTAAAAATATTCCTCACAATTTTTATTCAATTTATACATTTATTATAAACAGTTTTCAAACAAAATTTTCAACTATTTTCTCAATTAATAATCATTCCACTGATCTCTATTTTCAAATAATTTTTCATTTATCGAAAATTTCAATCAAAGAAAAATAATATTTAATTTTTTAATTTTAAAATTTTAAAAAAAATATTTATGACAATTATTGTTTTATGTATATTTAATTTTTGATGAAAATATTTATTTTTAAATTTGTTGTTTGTTTTAACCCTTTTAGTTTATCTTTTTTAAATTTTGTTTTTTCAAATGAAATATTATATGCTGTTTTTCTTAATTTTGCGTTTTTAAAAAAAACATTTTATGATATTTTTACTATATTTGAAATTTTTGAAAATACCGTATATTCAATATTCAAGTTTTGATTTTAATAACTTGCCAATTTTATTTCAATTTATTAAATTAATTTATAAAGAATATTTACAAATTTACTTTAAAATATTTAAGTATCATTCTAATTCATTTTTAAAATTTTGAATTTGATTTAAATTCCGAATAATTTATTTTAAACTATTTAAATTTTGATCAGCGAACTAAAAATAATTTAACTCCTCCTATACACAGTATTTAAAAGCAGTGTTTCAGAAATAAACCCACGCTTAATCTACATGTTCTCCGAGAATGTTTCTCCAACAAATGAAAGATAGATAAAAATAAAATTAATAAATGTTGAACAAAATCTAGATTTTGCAAAATGATCTTTTTAATTCACCATCAAAGACTATTTGTAGATTTAAATATTTTGTAACCTTTCATAATCAAAAATTGTAAATTCAATTTCCTTTTTAAGTAAGTTATAAAGAACTAAAATCATAAATACATAAATCAACATGATTTTTTTAGTATTAATAAATATATTAATAATAATAAGTCATTTATAATTTATTAACAAAAATATTTAAATTGAGAAAAATTAAGACAAAATCTGAATAATCTTATCTTGATTTACAACCAACCTGAAGAAATATAATCTCGAAAAAAATCATAAAGGACGCAGAACAGTTTATTTTAAATCTACCGAATTCTTGAATTAAAATATATTATTAGTATTGTTATGAAATATTATAATATATTTATAATTATTTGTAATAATTATTAATTCAGGCCCGTCAGATGAGCCTATCATAAGCTGCAGCAATGAGATGGGTAATTATATATATATATATATATTAGTACTTATTTTTAATTATTAGTATAATTTAAATTAAAATTCATAATTAATTAAAAAATAAAATCATTATTTTTTATCACGACTATTTTTGTCGAATTATTGTAACTGCTGAACACTTCTACTATATTCTGCTATTGCCACCCACTCTGCTTTCAATGATTATTATTATTATTATTATTATTATTATTATTATTAATAATAATAATAATAATATTAATAATAATAATCATTGATAATAGAGTGGGTGGCGCAGTGGTATGACTGTGGCGAATTGGTAACTGTGGCGACTCTATTGGCAGAGGGGTAGAATAAAATAATATCTCACCCGGAAAGAGGAAATAAATAGTCACTTTTTTGATTTTTAAGGTCATTAAATTCCGTGCCCTATTCATTAGTGTTATTAAATATAATATAGTAATAATAAATATAATATAATAATAAGTAAAAATTAATGCTACAATTTTGAAATTAGCTGTATTAATTATTGATCAAGCAACAGGATGGGGTAGTAGAAACATCGATTACTCGAATTAAGGAGCTACTTTGTTGATATGGCAAATCCAAAACTTGCATTAACAGACAGACCAAATTAGAAAAACACAATATACAAATTTTTATTGATTCAACATTTTATTCACCATTCAAAATTAACACGATTTACACACAATTACTAAAACAACGAATCCCCTTTCTGGATTTTTCCAGATAACATTTTTTTACCAGAAAATCAAATAATTTTTTACAATATAAAATATATATATATATATTTTTAAATTTCATTTTTTTAATATAAATATATATATATATATATNAATATAAAATATATATATATATTTTTAAATTTCATTTTTTTAATATAAATATATATATATATATATATATATATTCTTATCAATCTGGAAGAAGTGTAAAATAAGTTAACTAGTATGATAGATATTTCGTTTAATATATTTTTTTCCTTTTGCAATATAAAAATAAATAAACAATATGTAACTAAAATTAATATATTTTTTAACTTGAATGACACATTTACTTTGTAATTTACCGATGTTTGAATATAGTATTTATCAATAGGATAATATTATTCTCTTTAGATAATCTCAGAACTATTCTGGGATTTTTGTTTGTGATTTTGAAAGTATTTGTGATTCGAAGCATTTGATTGGTTTTGAAAATTGTATTCGTTGTTGTTTTTTGGTGATTCGGGCGGAATTATCTCTTTTGAAACTGAGTAGATTTGACTTTACCCAGGTATAGATAAGATAGAGTTATATGGTATCGGTTACTAATCATCTAGTAAGTTGATTATAAATTATTATTAATATTCATTTTTTAAATATTATATAATAATAACTGTATAAAATAAAGTTTCCATGACAATTGTGTAAGGGACAATTGTGGAAAGACAATTGCATACATAAAAATTTATAACTTAAAAAATGAATTATTTTATATCATTAAATAAACCGTAGCCGCAATATATAACCCTAAACTTAACCTTAACTTTAATTCTAACCATAAACCGTTACAGATTGTAGTAAATGAATACAATATTGAGTGGGACAAACTCAAGTATCTGAGGAGATTGGCAAATAATTTAGCAAATAATTTTATCAAAAATTTTAATGATATTAATTTTATCATTAATTTTCTATAAATGATTTAGGAATATCTTTATTTCTTTGGATTTTTAGCTTTTTATTTTAAAAATATAATTAACTATTAATAAAACAGAATTTATGAAATATTGGAACTGTATATAGGTGTCAACAACATTTCATTCAAAACCCTCAATAATTTAATAATCATTAATAATAATGATTTAATAATCTCTACACAATTGTCCCTTACGCAATTGTCATCCACGCAATTGTCTTTATTCAATTTATTCAATGTCATAAAGAACTATTTATTCAATCTTTTCTTAACTGCTTTAACCCTTTGAAAGCGATGAACTCGTCATCAAAAAATGTTCCCGGGCTCAACTAGGCGAGTCACTTACATTCCTATAAAAAGGTAATTGTCAAAAGGACTGAGACTAACGGATAACATCAAATAGTAGGTGGACATGAAATAGTAGGTGTAATGAAGTTTTCAAAAAATTTTCCACCTACTATTAAAATAGTAGGTGGAATCAAATAGTAGGTGTATCGT
>MQRK01205406.1:517-15918 GCA_001938485.1 Girardia tigrina | reverse complement strand
TTTTTATGTAAACTCGTTAATATTATAAAAAAGCATTCCAATGGAAATCATTTTCTCAATTTTATGTTGGGATTCTGTAAATATAAAAAAATAAAATATATAAAATTAGTTTACCTTCTTTCCTAAATAAAAATAAATTAAAAAATAAATAAATAAATAAATTAATTAATAAATAAATAAATTAATAAACATGACGCATAATCCAATTTGAACCTTCCCTTTGTTTGAGCATGTTGATCAGGAACGCAACGCGGTTAATTGGGATAGTAACAATAAAGAAATATATAGGTATATAAATTTTAATAAATAATTATTATTTATTATTATTATTATTAATTTAATCTATATTATTAATTTTATCTTTCTTTATTTTTTAGTATATTATTATTATTATTACTATTATTATTTAATATTTATTCATAATATTATTAGTTTTATCTTTATTTATTTTATTATCGCATTTTAATGTGAACATATTGCAGTCGCTTGATTTCACCATGTGTACGATTTTGTTTCTGACAATAGAAGCCATGTCTTCGATTATCATATTTTGTATTTCTGGTGATGCATATTGACTTCACGATTTCCTTCAATTTCTCGTCCTTCTTGATGGTATATGACAAGAGGCTGAGAAACTTGCCAGTGGAAAATATTGATTCACCATTTTTGGTGGAACCCTGGAATGAAAGTTCATTTACTACAAGGAATTGGCAGACAAAAAATATGCACTGCAAATAGTAGCGATTCTTCTCAATTTGAAGAGGAGAGAGGCTGCTGTATTTCTGTTCCTTTTGCTGTCCGGATGGTATGTTCTTTCCATTTCGCCATAGCTAACATGTGGGATTGTGACAAGTTGTGTCGTAATAGACTTTTTCCCTTTTTTAACCCTATTTTCCAGTTTAAAAAACCATTACCGGAGAATACACTGTCAGATGGGAGGTCGTGGCAGTGTGTGTACTTCCGGCATGAATAGCAGAAGCACTTGTCCTGTTTGATGGAGTACTCTACCCAAGGGAACTTTGAATACCACAGGGCTCCACCAAATGATCGATTCTTGTCTCCGAATTTGGTGAAGGGATAAGTCTTCAGTTTTGGCTGGCAGGGGCTGGCAGTACCAAGATCATCTGGATGTATTAACTGAGTTACTTTTGAATTAAGCACTGGTGTTAGTGTCCCTTGAACAGCCAAAACAGGTGGAGGTGCAAAAGTGGTAACCGCTTTATAGATAATTTGACAAGCCCCATCTGCTGAAGAAGCGGAGATCCCAGGAGATGAAGAAGTTGAGGAGGTGGTGGCTGATGGCTTCCTTGCTGATACCGGCATTGTACTGGAACGAATGACAAACTTATCCATGTTACTGTTGTGGCCTAAAATTGACATTAAGTAAAATTAATTTTATGTGAATTGGCATCAGGTAGGCCTAATATAAATCAACTATTAGTAAACAGTATGAAAATTTATTTGAATCGAACACTCTTATTGTAAGAGTCTTACGGTCTTACATAATTTACATTTATTTAAGAGATGTAATGTCAATATTTAAAATCTAAATTAGTAAGGCAATGTGAAAGTAAAATAAGTTATATTGCAACACCTTCGTTTTTTAAGTGTTAGCACCTATAATTCACATTATATGGATAAATCCAGGGACGGTGGAACGTTTTAAAAGTTGGGGGGGGGGAAATTTTACCCATTGCCGATGCCATACACAGATATTTTTCTGAAGGAAATTTTTTTGTCATTTCTAAATATGTGACTGAGTTGTTTTCCAAAGTTACTCGTTTTGACATGCTTTAGCGGAGCCTTTACAACTGAACTCAGTGTCTTCCATCCCCCCCTTCCCCACCAGAGAATAAAAAAATGAAGATACGTATTTTCCCCACTGTTAATGCTATGCCTATTTTCAGACAGTACCAAACAAAAGTCTGCGCTCGCTATTAAGATTCAAAAATTCACGCAAAATGGCCTTTTTTCCAGAATTTGAGTTTCTCCACGATGGATACTCAAAAGCAGAAGGTGTGTCAATCGGGCTTGTTCCATTGTCGTCCGCAAGTAGCTTTTCACTTTGCGTAGACCTGAGAGAGACCGCTCAGCAATGGAAACAGACGACGGTGCGCACATGATGAGTTGGCACAGTTTAGTACATTCAGACGCGCAGTCCATCTGGTAGGGAAAATTGACAACAGCCGTTGGGCAGCTCGAGTCGCTAAAGGCACTTTCTGCAACGTATTTGGAGAACAAATTCCTTCGATTTGCTGAAGATCGCAGGCATGATGACACATCTCTAACGCAGTTGATGGCTTTTGTACGAGCCAATAGCGAAGCAGATAGAGAAAGGATGGAAATAGTGGAAATATTATCGACTGTAAATTTTAACGACTGGATGAAGGTGTTCGTCGATATTTTATTTCCACTATTTCCATCCTTTCTCTATCTGCTTCGCTATTGGCTCCTACAGCTTCCGCCACTAAAGGTACCTGCTTAGCTTCTTCCACCAAAACCAGATCCAGGGAATGATTGTATCAATGGATATACATGGCTGAGAGCTGACACCGGCTAATAAAGGCCTGACATCCTTTCAGACGGCCTTTCATATTCGCACCTCCATCAAAGCATTGCCAACGAAGCATAATAAATCATTTTTCAAGGGGGGCAAACTATACACCTTGCCCTCCCCACCAAATATTATTATCCCCTGACCCCAAGGTTCCGCCGTCCCTGGGTAAATCCACAATAACTTGAGCCAAAGTTTGTTTTATAATTTGATATTTTTAATATTATAAAGCAATGTGTTTATACAATTAAATGGTTTATTATATTTAAGATGATTAAAAGCACAAAATATTTGAGTTTGGAATATAATCACTATTATTAAGCCAATTAAGGAATTTAAATGATTGGTGTTGGGACAAAGGCTATTGGTATTAGAATAAATGCTATTGCTGTATTGCATAGGAAGATCATATACATGATATCTTTATATCAATCTACTGAGAATATCATACAGATTTAGAAAATGTTTGGTTACTAATATGTTTTCTTCATCATTTTTATACTACAACCTCTTAACTTTGAAGAATGTGACATTTTGTCCCAATACCAATATCATATGTCACAACACCAATCTATAATAGTATTGTCCCAACACTAATAAATATTATAGACAAAACCAAACAATAATAAATCATTAAAAAATGATTATATATTTATAATGATATCATTAACATATATATAATTTTGGAACAATGGTTTATTGTTGTTTGAATTTTTGAAAAATAATTTTTAGTATCAGTGTTGGGACATTTTTGTGATCAATAAATACATTTTGGGCCAATTTAATAAAAATAAGATACAACGAAGCATTAAACGTTTAAAAATTATCATAATTTGGATAATCCCATATTATTCAAACAATTTCATGATTATTTTGTGAATAAACAGTCAGATATCATTAATTGGTATTGGGACATTTTGTGGTAAAGAAATTAATTAAATAATTTATACTTTACTTTTTTATGTCAATATATACATTAATTGTTCCAGTTATATTGTCAATAATTCAGTAAAACCTGTTTCTTTAAATGATATATCTCATAATATTCATAATATGAAATAAAAAAATATTTTATATGATTGGTGTTTGGACATATAAACATTATAACATTTTTAAATATAATCAAAAAGTTATACAGATAAGTATTATATTTCAGTTAATGGTATTTTATATAACAAAAATAACTAATAATTAAATAGCATCAATTAGAAGATTATATATATATAGCCTGGTATATATTTCATCCATTGAATGTTAAAAACATAAAAGGTAACAATCAAATATATTTCATATTTTATATGCATAATTTTTTTCTTCTTATCCATAAAAGCAAAGATAAAATGCATTTTAAGAATGTATTAACAAGTTTATTAACACATATATTCCAAAATTTCCGTAAGATATTACAATTCAGAAAAAGTTATACAACAATAACATAGAAAGTTGCATTGACTCAAGTTATTGTGGATTTACCCATATATTGAATAATAGTTAGCATTCAATAGTGTTGTATAACTTTGCATAACTATGAATAACTGTATAAAACTATCTCACATTTCACAATTACCTGAAATAGATCTTATAGATGAATGAATGAATGACTCAGAATGAGTGTCAATTAATGAGAGGGAACTAATCACTTAAAAATGTGACTCGGATAATACATCGACAAAACAACCAACTGTCACAAACATATCAGACAATCTGCAAAATAGTTGTTGATCCAATTTTTATATTAAAAGTAAAGAGTGCACACACACATGACAGATTGATATGAATAAGGCAATATAAGCTGCAACTAATTGTATTACTAGGCTTCTGGTTGGAACATAGAGACCACGTTATGCTTCCATTGTTAGACCTGTGCCCCCTTTCTATTTTTGATTGCCCCCTCATAAAAGCAAGGTTAGCTACGGCCCTGTATAAACTCGAATAGTCCTAAATTGCCTCTTAATTATTCCATTTGTATTATGGTGGTATGAGCTTGAAAATTCTAACTTGATCTGTGTGAGGAATATTTTAAATTTGGTATGTTGAAATTGGTAGGTTGAATTTTGTATGTTGAGTTTAGTATTTTGAAATGTGTTTTTCCTCCCCCGATGGAAAATTGATATTTTGGGTGTTCAGGATGAATAATTATTCAAGTATAATTTGTATTTTAAAGTATAGCATAAGATATTTAAAAAACTTAAAAATATCAAATCGTTTCAAATTTTAATATTGAAAATTTAAATAAAGTAAATAACTTTTAACTAAGTTTTAAATTAAATAAATGTTCTTTCATTAAATAAAATCATTTTTTAAATAAAATTAATATCTAGATAAATTATTTCTAAAATTACAAAATATAAACTTTAAAAATAAAATCTGAAAATAATGAAAAATTTGTTCGAATAATTGGTTATGAAAAAACATTAACTAAAATTTATTAATTTAGAACGATGTCGAATTGCGAAAGCTTTGCTGATAGTTGTCCAAAAGACAATTCTAATTGTATAAAAAATAAAAGTTCGAAAACGGTGTTGGTGTTCTTAATAATCTAGAACTTTTTACACATCGTTCTAATTAATTCTGATTTAAAAGTTCTTCTATGATCAACATGAATTAACCTGGGTGCCCTAAATTTCAATATCCAATTGTTTAAAATAGTTTTCGATTTGGTCTCTTCATATAGTTTAGTTATTACGGTCAGTGAAACACATTTACTAAACTGGTCAATTATACCTAATATGTACTTTTTGCCATATCATTTAGTCTTAAGAGCCACACAAAAATCAATAAAGATTGATTCAAATGGATTATTACATTGTTGTTTGATGATGACTTCTTTTGTTCTAGTTGTTAGTACTTTCCTTTTTTCACTCCCCTCACAAGTTTCAATTATTTCCTTGACCTTTTTTAATATCTTTCATTGTAGAAATATCTTCTATGTAATTGAGAATTTTTTCCATACCAGAATGGAACAATAATAAATGAATATATTGAATAAATTTATCTCTATTATTATCTGGATTCCATATTTTTTTCATCATCGTATAACATCTGATACAGAAAGTGTTGCTAAAATTTTGGTCTTTAATTTTCCTTCTTTAGCTTCCTCGTGTTGCATTTGACATTGGCAGCATATATCACAATATCTCATTGATAAAGCATTTGCATTTAAGTGATACAAACCTTTTCTGTACTCTAATTTCATATTTAAACTGCTTAAAAAGCTTAGCCAAGTTTGATACTGGGATTTTATTGGTTTCTTTGTCGTCATCATATATGTTATAGCTTTGTGGTCCGTTCTTAAAGTAAATTGTCTACCATAAAGATAATGCTTAAAGTAATGTGTGAAAAAAATAAATTGCTTACAATTCTTTTCTTGTTATGCAGTATCAATTTCGTGCTTGTTCATAGCATGTAATCCATACGCAATTACTTTTTCATTCCCTTCATCATCTAACTGAGATAAAACTGCACTGATCGTGTTGTGACTAGCATCCGTATCTAAAATGAAATCCTTGTTGAAATCAGGATACGCCAACACTGGTGTTTTTGTTAAAGTATCTTTCAATTGAAGAAATGATTTCTCACATTCGTCATTCCAAAATAGTTTTTCCTTATTATTTTCACAGAGGACTTCCAAATTCCTTGAAAGATTTGAATAATTTTTTATAAATTTTCTATAGGAATTGCACTGGCCCAAAAAACTTCTCAATTTTTTTATACAGTTTGGTCTTTCAAATGTTTTGATGAATTCTTTCTTTATCTGGATCGGTTTTAAACCCCTGTTCATAGATTATGTGACCTAAAAATTTCGTTTTACTTTTCAGTCATTGACATTTTTCTGGATTGATCTTAAGACCCGCACATTTAATTTCATCTAACAATTTGTTTAGTTTCAAAATATGTTCGTCCAAGGTCTTTGAAAATACTATAATATCATCTAAATAGACTAACGCTTCCTTCCATAACATATCGCCCAAAACCGTGTTCATCAGTCTTTGAAAAGTTGCAGGAGCTGCCGCTATTTCAAATGGCATTCGGTTAAAACAAAATTGACCGTTTTTTGTAGAAAAAGCCGTTTTCAATTTTGATTCTTCGTCTAACTCCACTTGGTAATACACATTTCCTAAATCAATGATGCTAAAGAAACGAGTTCCATTAAGCGAATCCAGCATTTCCTCGATGTTAGACATCGGATAAACCTGTCTTTCGGTCACTTTATTTAATTGCCTAAAATCCAACCAAAGTCTTATTTCCTGTTTGTCTTTTTTCCACACACAAACCATAGGTGTCTTCAAGGATGAATTACATCGTTTTATTATGTTGTTGTCTTCAAGATTTTTTATCAATTCTTCAATTTTATTTTCTAAATTTGCTGGTTTTTTTCTCGGTTTCATTAAAATGGGATCAAAATGTTTTTTTACTATTTTATAGAGACGTGAGTCTAATCCTATTCTCAATATCTCCACAATATTTTTAATCTGATACTATTTGGTATCTGTTATCCAAATTTAGCACTAATACTACATATCTCATTACAGTTACTTTGATCCAAATTAGTTCTACTTTCATTGAATATTTCTTTTCCTATTTTTAAGTGAATATTGAAGGCATTTAAAAATTCCATACTACATATAATGGAAGGCGATACTTCTTCAGCAATATAAAATTTAATTAACTTATAAATTTCACCTATTTCAATTTTTAGAACGACAATTCCTAGTATGTTTAATGTACTTCCAATAGCGCAAATAATATTATCATTGTTGCTTTTATTTGGAATTATTCTTAACTTATTAACTACATCCTTACTCATAACATTTATACGGGCACCTGTTTCTAGTAAACAAGAAAAATATTGATCGTTACATTTAATAACCATCTGGAGTCTTCCATCAATTTTATCATATTTTATTTTCTTATTACATAATTTAGATTTTTAAATATTGTCTTCCTGTTATTATATAATGCGCTTTTTTTGATGCACAAATGTCAGGTATGTTACGCAATTGGTCAGTATTACGATTATTTTCTATAGGGTTTAATTTTATCTAATTTAAAATTAAATATTTTGCCTTTATCCCTATTCATTAATATAGATACATTTTTTACAGATTTCCTGTTTATCATATTTAGTTCATTAATACTTTTAAAATATTTATTAATATCAATATCGTTATTATAATTATCATTCAAAAAAATATTATTATTACAATTATCAAATAAAAAATTACTATTTACACAATTTAATTGTGTAATACAATACTTTAAATTACAAATAAATGATTCCAAAAATTTCTTACATGTTAACAAATGGCTCCTATCACTTCTCGCCTTGTTGGAGCCTGATCGTTTGGGATCTGATCTCCATCCTGCTGTTCCCAATCATAAGTCTCGATCTCTTCACAATTGTCGTCTAAATGTATTGTCTCATTCTGTTGTCATTGATTCCAAAATAATTTCTCTGTTTTTGATGATCTCCTTGTCGTTTCTGCCAACACTGAAAACTAATATGACCATATTTGTTGCAATGAATACACTTTATATTTGGATATTCTCTTCGATATGTTCATGTTCTTGACATGCATGGCATTTGATTTGGTTGTTGGGACAATTTCTGCTAACATGACAGCTCTTTCTGACAGCTCAAACATACAACTGGGTTTCTCGAATGTTCATTGTTTGCATGATTCCATTTTGTCCTTTCCATAGGTGGTTTTACTAACCGTTTTTTTGAAAATTTTTGGCTCTTTTGTACGGTTTTGGTAATTGTTTCTTTTCGATTGACTGCTGATATTTGAATTGATTCTTCTTCTCTTTCAATACTTTCAATCTTCCGAATAACTTCTTTGATCTGCTCTAAGTCATTGACATCTTGTTAACTTAATTCTCTTTTGATAGTGCTATTCTTGGTACAATGCACCAAAAATTACGCCATTAATTCTTTTTCATCCCATTTGTGACATTAATTTTTAAACCAATTTTTCGATTTTATGGAAGTACAAATTTGCTCCATCCGAACTTTTTTCATATGAATATAAATTCCTAAAATAATGTATTAACGATGAAGGTTTGTAAAATGCTCTTCTGAGTCTTTCCTCAAACTCCACGTTATTTGAGTCCACTTGTTCATAGACTGGCATTAAATCTCTGGAACGAAATTCTTTAACCATAATCCGTTTTAGATTTGGGTCGGTGCCGGATATTTCAAAAAATCTTCTGCATTCTTCAATAGATTCTTCTAAGTTATTTTCTCCATTGTTTTGGGAACCAGATTCTTTCAATAACTGAACGTAGTCGCCATGTTAGTCGATATCTAAATTGAATTAACACTACGAATTCAAACTTGTTACCAAAAATTTATTCTGATTAAAACAAAACATAAAACATGCGAGAATTAATTAAGAAATAATTGGAACCGTATTTAATTAATTTTAAATAAATTATTAAAGATTTGAATGATAATTCTAACCAATAATTTGATAATAATAATTTAAAATACTTATATTCTTCCTAACAAACATGTTTCGGAATTTTGTATTCAATCATCATCATGATAATTTAATTTTGGTAAGTTTTAATGCTAGTTTCATTAAAAGTTTTTTAAGTGACTGTTTTTGGGCTTTATTTTAATTGTTTTATATAATCTTTGATAATAATGGTAAAATGTTTTTAAATTTATTTGAAGATTTTAAGATTATGTTTTTAGTAAGAACATTTAAGGATAATGCTTTATAAATAAAATTAATTCACAGAAAAAAATTAGGCAATTTACGATGAATATCTGGAATTACAAAGTTTAATTAAAACTCCACTAATTATTTGTGTAATTATGAATTAACAGATTAAGAGCGTGTAATTTTAAAATTTGGTCCCCATCATGGAAATTAAAATCTAAAATCGAATATTTATCTCAACTATATGAGAAACTTATTCTTGGCGATAATAAAGGTAAAATTAAAAATAATCAAAAACAAAAAAAAGAAAGAAAATAAAAATGCACGGAAAATCAATTTGATATTCAAAGTATTATGAGATACGTACTAAAAGACAAACAATTGGTATTAAAGAAAACTACACATATTTATATTAATAACAATAAAAACTAAAGAAAATACATTAAGAAAGTAAGGAAAAATGACTTAATTTTTACAAAATTTTATATTAGTAATGGTTTTGTAGTACTTAACAAATAAGACATTTCTAAAAGGAATACAATATCAGGTGCAGATAAATTTAATAAATTAAATCCTAAGGAAATAGTAAAGGGTTACCAGTGAAGAGTCAAAGAGATTTGAAGAATATACTAAAAAGTCTTTTTAAAAATTAGAGTATTATTAAATAATCTGAGAAACTGTTGACATGTCAGGGTTCTCAACCAGCTAAATTATATGAGCTAATAAAAATACATAAAGTTAATCCTCCACTGCGCCCTGCACTATCAATGATTGAGACCGTATAGTTCAATATCACAAAGGTTCTTGATTCATAAGTGATAATCTTGACTACTAATGAATTTAAGAAAAGAATTCAAAGATTTTATTTTGGATATGATATATAATGGTAATTTGGTCTCATTTGATATCTCCAGTTTATTTACAAATGCATCCATCGATGAAACTATTGATTTGTGTGAAAAATTCTGGGGTGATAATTCTGACTCTGTGAATGAGGTAATGAAGATATATGTAATGAAAGAACTTAAAATTTCGACAAAAAAGTACCATTTTTAACGATGAACTCAGAAAATTGATCCGCAATTTAATCTCCATGACCATTAATGCTAACAACAATTTTTAAGTAGTCTCTTGGGGATAAAATATATACATACCATGGGGAAATATCTGTGTTTTAGAAGAATTATGTAAGTGACATCTTCCTTGTTTTCAGAAACCAATCCTTGATAGAACCATTCATAACACTCCCGAATAGTCCTCATTCAAAAATTAATTTTGCTACTTAACAACACAGAGCTTTTGAGGGAAAAAATATAGAGTGCTTAGTTCACAGAATTTGGAATTGGTCTTCCAATTTCAAAATTGTAGATCATGGTTTAATTTTTTGTTGAGTTAAGTATTTTTAATTTTATTTATAACATTTTTAGAAAATATCTTTAATGCCTTTCCAACTGATGGTAAAAAAATTCTTAACCTTTAAAATATTATATTTTTGCGTTAGTTTTGTAAAATAATAATATGAAAAATATTCTCGAATGGTGTGTGTTTCGTATTTGAATTTTGTATCAGGGGGGTGGTCTCTCATATTTATTATTACCAAGAATTATTAAATGAAATCTCGTAAATATTAAAAAACTTTTCAAATGTTTAATATTTTTAAGATAAAATAATATTTTTAGATTCAATTTTAATATTATAAGTTATCTTTTAAATAACCAATGTCTAGTTTATGAATGTTTAACTAATGATTTAAATAGTTTCATAAAATTATTTAATTTAATCATTTTTAGGATAATTAATTTAATGAATAATTTGAGTTCCATTGGTGATATTGAAAATATTCAACATATAGAATTAAGAGTGGTACGAAATCCTGAAAATGCTACTGAGACTTCTTTTCATAAAAATTATGTTAGTGTCACTAATCAATATATTTTAAAAAAATCAATTTCTATAATCAATAATATTTTAAAAAATAATTAAAAAAATGGTTTTACTTCTCCCAAAGGTACAAAAATGGACATAAATTACATTTGACTTTTATTCAAGCAATAAGAGGAGACATAAATAATCATAAAAAAATATAAATTTTCGAAAATGAAGATAGAAATTTTGTTAAAATTAATATTGGATCCAACTTAGTACAAGCAGTTTAACTGATCGTACTGTATTCCTCTTTAGGAGCGAAATATTCATACACGGTTGTTTCTTCTGTGTCGTATACATTCCTAAATAAAAACGTTATTTATAAATACTGCGGCAAAAGTAAAAGAAACTCATTTAGGTTCCTTTGAGTTCGAATTTCTTGTCTGAAATAAAACAAAATTAATGTAATAAATAAAGTGATAAAATGAACTTAAATCTTAAGAAAATGTGAACTTGATTGTACTTTTAAATTATATTTTTTATTGTTGTCTTTATTTAAAATAATAAAATGAATTTAAATGGAAAAAAGAGCATGTGCACGTTAAAAAAAATAATTTATTTAATGTTAAAATAAAAATAAAATTCGATAATTATGAAATTTATTCGCATTGTCAAATGAAGTAAACTTACTAAATAAATATAATTAATAATTTGTTTTTTATTAATTGGAAATAAATAATAAATAATGTTTTTTACAGATTTTTATTAATAATTTGTTTTTTATTAATTGGAAATAAATAATAAATAATGTTTTTTACAGATTTTTATTAATTGGAAATAAATAATAAATAATGTTTTTTACAGATTTTTATTAATAATTTGTTTTTTATTAATTGGAAATAAATAATAAATAATGTTTTTTACAGATTTTTATTAATAATTGTGGAACATAAAATGAGATCTAAAAGAAATTGATAAAAGTTAAAAGAAACATTTTCGTCCGAGATAATTTTGTTCGGTAAATATTAACAATAAAAATTAACGACAATATTAGGACTTTTTATTCTGAACTCGAAAAAAATAATTGAAAACCATTAAATTGACTTAAATAAAAAAATGCGATTTTAATTTTTTTTGGAAAATGTAATTGAGAAACAGTTAAATTTAAATGTACTATAAAATTGAAAAATTAATAAAAGACGCAACAAAATTTTTGTGACAAAATTTTAATTCACTATAATTTTTATTAAAGAAAATATAAATTGTTAATTTGTAAAAAAATATACAAAACATATTTTTATTTATATCTAGTAGGGGAAAAATGCGGGTTCTCCCTCACCCCCCCCGGGGTGGTCGTCCCTAGTTACCGTGGTTAACATGGCAACGTAACCAGTTACCGCGCGGTTACCATGGCAACGGTTGCGATTACCATGGCAACGGTCGCGGTTACCATGGCAACTGTCGCGGTTACCATGGCAACGGTCACGGTTACCATGGCAACGATCGCGATCACCTTAGAAACGCTTCTGATTGGTCGACGGTTACCTAGCAACGGTCGCGATCACCTTAGCAACGCTTCTGATTGGTCGGCGGCTCACTTGGTGACGGTAACCAAGGGACGTTTTTCATTAGCAACGGATACAGTGACCCAAGGCGGCTGTAACCATGGTAACGGTCCCCGTATCCATCCATAGCAACCGTGACCCCGTAACTAAGGAGCGTAGAAAAAAGTGCTAATCGATCACTGCACAGTGTCCAAATGTGCTAATTGATATTTTGAAAGTGCTAATCGATAGTGCACATTATGCCACACATTTCTAATGTGTTAGCACAGTGCTTTTAAGTTCCATATGTGCAAAAGTGCAAAAATCAATACATCAAATTTTTTAAAAGTACCAGTGTCAAAAATCGATATCATGTGTCTGATACACATTTTGATTCTCTACCTGAATATGCAATTAGAAATTTCATATATTGATTACTTTTCTCTATAATTAGTATAATGTGTAAATTTACACAAAGTGCACATTGATTTTAAAGGTACAAGGAAGCAGAATATCAAAAAAGTGCTCATGCCATTGAATAGTAACCGACATATGTGCATTCAGATTCCATGTCAATATTTTCGAAAAAGTGCTGATAAATCGATTTTTTCGAACATTTTTGAAATTCTCAAAAAAGTGCTCAAAAATCTATATTTTCGTATATGTCTGAAACCCATATGATATATGTATGTTATTTACCATCAAACAATACCTCATGAATCTCCTAATGTATACAAGTATAATCACAAGTACCGTGGTTACCGTAACCAAGATACATAACATTTTATTTTACATGTAAAATCTACATGTAAAAACTCCTGTTGTACTTCAGACATGCATCAACACTATAAAAAAACATCTATATAATCATCTAATGTACACAAGTATAATCACAAGTACCATGGTTACCGTAACCAAGATATATAACATTTTAATTTACATGTAAAATCTACATGTAAAAACTTCTATTGTACTTCAAGCATGCATCAATATAATACATAACATCTGTATAATCATCTAATGTACACAAGTATAATCACAAGTACCATGATATGTAACATTTTAATATTATATATTATTATACTATGTTATATTATATATTATGTTATATTATATTGTTGGGGTCTTGCGTATATATTAAAAAAATATATATATTTAATATATTATATATAAATATATACCATACGGTAGTATAAAAATTATATCTTAATGCCGTACGGCAGTCGGTGGATGGAATAATTAAAATATAAAAACGAATTTAATTTTTAATTGAAGCTTGAGGCTCCTCTTTCGATCATTCCTGGGAATGAGAGATTATTACGTCTCATTCCCCGGAATGGTGTCGAATTTTGGGAGCCTTTAACGGTACCTGAAAACTGTATGATCAGATAAAAAAAATATATATTTAATAAAATAATCGATGCATAAGGATCCACTTTCGATCATTCCTGGGAATGAGGAACTATTTCGCCTCATTCCCTGGAATGGCTTCGAATTTTAGGATCCTATTGTCACTGAAAAATATTACAAAAAAATATATATATAAAAAAAAATTTTAAAAAAAAATTATAAAAAAATATACCGGCTCTTGCTGATTTTTGAGTGTTCAGAAAAAATGAACATTTTGGGGAAAATTCCCCTTTTTGTTGAAATGACTATCGGCCGATTGGTCGGCCTTAATGAAAAAAATTAATCGGCCTTAATAAAAGAAAGCGGCACTCGATCAGCATCGGTTGATCGCGATGAAAAATTAACTACGGCCTTAATGGCCTAAAAGAAAATTTATTTCGGCCTTAATGGCATATTTAAATAAATAATTTATTTTTGGCCAAAAGGCCTAATAATAATAATTCTTTTTAAAAAAATTTTTTAAATTATTTTAAATATAAAAAAAAGAATTTTTTTTAATATTTATATATAGGTACCTCTAGTATAAATAGAGCAATATTTTTATATATAAAATAATAATAAAAAGAGAAAATAAAAATAAAAGGAACAACAAATTTTTGAAACGAAAAAAAAATAATTCCTGTATAGGATTTTTAAAAATTTTTGCTGTATAGCATCTGATATTCTCGCCTCCAATCATTCACAAAGTTGTACAAACCTTTGCTCAAGATTGTAATTGTATATTGTAATAAACGATTATTGAAGAAGCTTTGTTATTTATTGGAGTCAAAGAGTTCATCGAGTTTAAACTTTGGGTTAGTTAATTGAGCGCCGAACACCAACCAAATCCTTCTGATTTTTTTGTGTTCAAACTCTATATTCCAATCTGTCAATGTGGAGCGCAGGAAAATTGACTAAGTTTCCCTTCAGTACCCCTATGTCTTGGAGGGAGCAGAGGAGCCATGGCGAGGACTGCTATTTTTGTCTCACGAAGGTCGCTGGCTTCAACAAGAAAAACGCAAATAAAATTATCTATCCGGATTTGCCGTCTGCCATAAGACCCAGACTATATGAAGGAGGGGAGATTCCGCCAGTGTACTCAGCCAGTTCAGAAAACAGCGTCGAAGAGATAGAACCTGAAGAAGAAATGGAACCTGCAGATGAAGAATGGAAAGATGAAACAAAGGAACCTTCAAAAATGTCACAGCAACAATTGGATCTTTTAGTGAGAAGACTTGGTTTGTCGAAAGCCGATTCTGTTGTGGCTGGCTCACTCCTCAAGGGTTTTGGCGTATTGGCACCAGAAACAAAGTTCGCCTTTTATCGTGACAGAGATCGACAATACTCGCAGTATTTTAAGACGAGTGACCGTCTAGGTTT
>MQRK01205403.1:2731-13129 GCA_001938485.1 Girardia tigrina | reverse complement strand
GTGATCGCGACCGTTGCCATGGTTATCGTTCCTGGGGGGGGGGGTAAGTGAGGGAGAACTCCCATTTTTACACTACTTAAGATTGGTCTGGATCCTTGTAAATATAATAATGTAAATTTTCATAATAATATGTATGATAACTGTAAAAATATTCTCGATAAAAGTAATAATATTGATGATAATAGTATTTATAATTATATATTTTAAAGTAATATTTATAATAATCTTAAAAATTATAATGATAGTAACAAAACTAAGTATAATGACAATTATAGTAATAATTATGATTAGGCTCGTGGATGTAATAAGTGGTAAAATTATAGCGTATAGTAAAAAGGAAGATTGTTGTAAAGAAGTTAATAAACAAAATACTGATTTATGTTCTATGGATAAGATGGTTGAATTTCTTATGAATGAAAAGGGTACAATAAATTATGATGTATTCAATGGGCGGCCAAGCATGAAAACTAAATGTAGGAATAAAGAAATGAATAGTTGATTTGACATCGGAGCTCGAATTAATGTTTTAAATTGGAAATTAGTTGAACAATTAGAAATTCCGCTGAATAATTATGCGACAATTTCAGCAGTATGTGCGAATGGAACCAATATGGAGTTGAACGGATTGTGTTATATAGATATAAAATGGAGAAGTATCAAAATGCGACAACTATTTTATGTTTCAAAAGAAGTTTTTCCGTCAATCATCTTTAGAATTGGACTGATTAAAGCTCTTGGTTTTAAACTCAGATGTCAGATGAATAAGTTAAAGAAAGGGAAAGAAAAATTGCAAATATCAGAAATGCCAAAAAATGATATTATTTGTACTATTGATCCATATATAAATAAATGCAAATACTCAGCCGCTGATAGATTAATGAATGCTAAAGAGAAGTTACAACTTCATGAAGGGACCTGATTATATAAATGTATCGAGAAATAGAAGAATATTTTTATGGTTGGAAAATGGAACATCGGTAAATTCTCGTGGATTAGACATGAATTTAAAACAAGTGGATTGCCAATTACACAGAAACCACGGAGACAACCAGCACATTTGGAACGTCATGTAGAAGAGGCTATCAAGAATTTGGATGAAGTAGAACTGACGATTCCGTGGCAACAGAACAATGCTGAAATCCGAGAAATTATGAGTCATATAAGAAGTGTAAATTCGAAAGACTTTAAATTTAGACATGGAGGTATTCGAACAGTTGATGACAATATTTGGATTTCGGAAAGTACTAAAGTGACTGTATTACAATCTTTCATAAATATTTATGTCATGCAGGAGTTAAGAAAACATATTCATACAGGATGAACGAATATGCAATGGATGAGTTTACAAAACAAGTTGAACAAATAGTAAGAAGTTATATAGCGTGTAAAATAGCAAAAACATATACAAAGTCAACAAAAGAAGAAACGTTAAATTTAATATCAAAACGGCCATTTGATGATATGTGTAAAATAGTTATTCGCGTGCGTAAACGAATAACTATTCTTACTAACAAAAATAAATTATTTACAAAATTAATAACGTTTAACTGTCAACAGGAACAGTGTGTCGTAAATGAAACAAAATAAAAATAACCTCAGATTACGACAAGTTTATTAAAGTCATCAAATGTTCCGAAATATCATACATAACAAAAAACACAGACGGTAATTAAGAATTATTATTGTTAGGCGATCAATTTCCTTATTGATTTTTTTTGTTTTTATGTTTTGAATATTTGTATTAATTTTCAGCTTCAATATTGCAATTGTGAGCAGTCAACGATTCGACAACATTTGTTTTATTGGATAAACATGCGTAATGTATCAGTCTATTTTTATATATATCCATTGCTTCTAAATTACAATTTTTTGCTAATAAATAATTAACCACATGTATTGAACCAGATTTACAAAGCCATTAGCAATGGTGTCATTCCATCAAAATTTTTAACTTCTAAATCGAATTGTTTCAAACAAAAATCATTAATTACTACGACATCATCCGACTCACACGCAGAGTAAATAATTTGATTTTCATTCTTTCGTTAAAAGATCCTTATTCTCATTCGTTAATGTCTTCATAGCGTTGTCAATGGTTTTCTTATTTTCATTAATAAATGTTCGCAGGATATGTTTATAAATAATAAGAGAGCCGTTCCAAGAGTTAGGAACTATGCAGAATATCAAAAACCCACAGTAAAAATATTTTCGTTCATGGAACACCGGTTATTTTCTCCAAATAAAAAAGTCCGTCGTTGAAAACGTTTTTCTTTCGTAATTTTCTAGTCGAGTTTATTAAAATTTAGTCCTACGTTATCCATTCAGTAAAGCAGTAAGGAACAATTCAAAAGCCCGCGTAAATGATTGCCGCAGACTTCAGAGGACTGTTCTTATAATTGACCTTTGTAGACTCTTCAACCACATCTGCTGGCTATTTGAAATTCTTCGGCGATGCCATTGTATTGTTGAAATAAATTAAGGAGACAATAGACGTTCGACAACAACATAATCAGTATCGCGATATCAAAGAACTCGAATAATTCAAAGGATAGGTTTCACATGGCGAAAAGATAAAGTTCTGTTAAACATAAAAAGGTACGTTTTCCTCTTTTTCCTTTTTGTTGCCAAAAATACACAAAATTGGAAACACTTTATACACGATAAACAAAAATAATTATGTACATCACAAAGAGGTAAAAGTAAAAAGAATACATACATGAAAAAAAAATCCAACACCCTTCGTTCTTCGAACGTGAGGTATCCCAACATGTATATAGATTTCTGTGGTCCAATGCCAGTAATAAATGGAAAGAAGTATATCATAGGAATCATAGACAGATTCATCCGATACATAAACCTGACAGCCGTCAACTCTCAAGATGAAACAACTACAATTCAAACTATCATGAGGCAATGGATATTAAAATTTGGAGCTCCGGCATGTATTCATGTAGACAGAGGAAAAGTTTTTGAATCACGATCTTTCGCCGAATTTACTAAATCAATGATAATCAAGTTGCAGTTTTCAAGTCTATACCATCATAGTGCAAATGGAATCATTGAACGTCAATTCCGTACTATCGGGGACGCTTTAAATGCATCCTTAAAATATAATTATAGAAAAAATTGGGCTGAGATATTACCGGAGATTGAATTTAGTATAAATGCTTCTAGACAGAGTATCACCAAATTTAGCCCATCAGAAATCATATTTGGAAAACGGATAATTCTGGATGGATCACGTCGATATGATCTTGATAATAAAAAAAGATATTGAAGAAGTACAACAAAGGGAAAAAATATCAAACATGCGAACAGAAGCGAGATTTTAAACAAGGAGATATGGTATTAATGAAAGTCGAAAGTAGACTAAAAGGAACAGATCGATATGAAAGGCCGTATAGGATCATTCGTAAAATATACAATCGCAGCGTATAATTAAAAAATAAAACAGGAAGGTTAATATGTCAAAATATAGAGTGACTAAAGCCTTTTAAAGAAGGAGGGTGTGAAGATAATTAATTTGTTATATTGATATTTATAATAAATAATCATATTTGTTTTTCTTTTTGGTGATCTACTTCGTTTTTATCTGTCTGTTACATTATTACTAATATAATATTTTAAAATTAATTTATTGTATATTTTCTTATTTATATTCGTAAGTGGATTAGAAATTCGGATCATCCTATATTTAATCCACTTCAGTCCTCATCACCTATCACCTGCGTGCAGATGATATGGGGGTTGAAAGGCAAGTTGTCGTCGCAGATATCGAGAGGTTAGGAGTTAAAATATATATGCAGAGGCTACATAAGTATAAAAGTATTTTTTGGTTGGTTACCGATAACCTGGGGCTCAAAGCCAAACAACTCAGTTCCAAAGATATGTTCTCATGTTTTGCAAACCACAGAACCACAACACATACAACAACCACGAAACACAATACAGCTGCGTTTTGTCAAGTAGTATCTACCACAGCCAGCCAAACCTCAATCACAGCTGATCAATTGCTATCCCACAATGCTCCGCATTCTTTGGCGGGAGTTGGTGTAGTGCCGTCGATAAAAAAACTGAAAAAAACATTAGAAAAAAGATAAAAGACAATTGCAATTTATATTCTTGATTAAAACTGAACGCCATTTTTGAAAATTTATTTCTGGTTTTGTAATTAATTTCGGTGGATTTATCGTCATCTTCAGACTAAATTAACATTATTTTTTTGCAGCTTATATATGAGAATGATGATTGTGCAATCAGTGTGCCTTACCATCCGAGCAGATGCAATCCATCGCGGAACATGCGTCGACCATAGGATCTCAAGAACAACCCTTCAATGCATTAGAACGGAACATCCTCAAATTCTTTCCGGAATCACTTCACACCCTCTTGAATTATCTTTAGAAATTTTCGGGTATATGATGTGACTTTTACATTTATATTTGTTTCTAAAAATTACAGATTTTCTTATGGCATCTTCATTATTTAATAGTGTGCGTACAGATGATTCACTTAATTCAAATTTCTTGCCAACATTAGTTGGACCTGCTTCTTGTGCTAGAAAATCCAAAACATTAATTTTTGTTTCCAATAAAATTTCTTTTCGAGTTTTAATCTCCTTAAAATTATTTTCTATTATAATGGCATGTGGCTAACACTAAATTAACTATAAGAATTTTTCAAAAAATAATTAAACAAACTTACACTAAATTACATTTTATTTCTAATTTGTAAATCCTATATTAAGCAAACATCGGTACGTGAGTTGAAAATGAATAAATTAATTAATTTAATGAATAGTATCTAAACAAGAAATAAACTGAAACTTATATTCAAGGTGCAGATTATTATTTAAGAAAAGCGGAATTTTTTTTACTAAAATTACGTTAAAAAGAATTTGTTACACAATAAAAAAATTAGATAAAAAAATTACATAAATCATATAAAAAAAGTGATATTATTTTATTTTATTAAAATCAGTTTGAAGTAAAAATACTTATTAATTTTAAGTAGTCATCTAATTTATACTATTGGAATTAATATTAATTAATAACAATATTATTGATTCTACTATATATTAACCGAGTTAAATTCATTTTTATCTAAAATATATTAACTCAATTGTGATATAAACCAAGGTTCAACTGTGATAATAGTTCAAATCTAAAATACGTTTAATATAAAAATTTCAGATACGATAAATTTAGTGTAAAAAATGTATTTAATCAAAAATTGTAACTGATATAATTAATTGTCAGGCACAACTGTCATGGTTAGAGTTATTTATAGGTCTACTTTGAGTCATTTTGTACATAACCTAGCCGAAAAGAATTTCTTCGAATAATTTTTCAAAAATATGAGAGGAGAATGCTTCAATATGCATTTACAGAACAAGATTATTTTAGGCACCAAAAATGTTTAAAATATACGATTATCCCTTTAAAAGTATTTTAGACACGTAAAATACGTTTTTGGCAAAATAAATTGCTTTTGAGGAATTGTTTTAATAATCCATGTTGTGATTCATTAGTCAAAGGTTGATGTGCGAAAATACAGTTTTGGATAAAATAATGAGATCTAAGTATTCATAAAATTTCTTATCCTTTTTAATACATTTGAACGATGATCGATATTTATATCAAAGAAATGATTAGTTGTAGTGCAAAAGTTCACAAATTGAAATTTCCAAACAATTCTTCAGTTTTATCAGTAAAAGAACGAATGTATGAGATAATTACTGGAAGAAGGACAGGGTTTAACAACAAACTGATGATACTTTTATTCAACGGACAGATCTTACATGATAACTGTAAGTTATCAGATTATGATATTACAGATGGTGATACAGCTATGATACTTCCAAGATTACAAACATTCAGTGGCAAAATAATTAATGTTATTTTTAAAGATTTAACTTCTGCAAATACGAAAATATATAATTTAGTACTTCCTAGTCATTGTTCAGTCTTATTAGCAAAGAAAAAATTTATTGAAATAGTACATGAAGGACAAGAACGATTCAATAGCAACACATGGACACTGATTTTTGGAGCAAACGAATTGTCAGACGATAAAACTTTATCCTTTTACGAAATTGACGATGGAGATACGATAATGGTTGTTACAAAAATACAAATCTAATTGCTGATTTAAAAGTTAACATAGAGTTTCAAATTTAATGACCAATAATTCGTTATTTATTTCAAAGAGCACTTAATCGCTAAAAAAACTGTTGGTTATGGGTATTGATTATTGTAAGATTAAACAAGTGATATTATTAATACTTTTTAAATTATGAAAATAAAAATTAATTCCACTAATAACAATCAAAAGAATTTTTATATTATATTATTATTTATTTATTTATATTATTTATTTTCATTAATACTACTAATAATATAAACCTCTGATTTAATTCTCCTTCGATCATTTTTTCTATGAATAAAAAGGCAAATCATCCTTCGATTAATTTCTTCATTAATATAATGGTCCTGATATATAACGAATAATATGTCAGTTTATTTTTCAAAATTAAACCTTTAAATATGTTTTTTTGAAGTTGTAGGTTGTACCTAAACTTTATTTAAGAATAACTTTTAAAATGATTTCATAAGGCCTATGTATGACCTTTCTCGAATTCTCTTTGCCGTCTTCTTGTTTTCTTATAAATAATAATACCATTTCTATATAAATAATAATATTATATTTACTATATATAACAGGGGTGACCAAACTTTTATCCACTAAGAGCTACTTATTTTGTAAAATATAGTCTGCGGCAACTCTGAATCACGCTTTAAAGTTTAGGATTTTTAAAATGATGCCTAGATATTTCAGTAAATCATTAACAAAAATTTCAATAATAAAATATTATTGGGTATAAAGAAAAAATAGTATTTATAATTTTTTTATTTAGTAAAATGAAATACTAATTATTCTAAAAAAATATTTATTCTAAAAATCATACTTTGTAAATAAGCAAATAAATAAAAATGTTTATTTGAACGAAAACTGACATTGCATAAATAATGCAGGTGTAGTGATCTTCTCAATCAACCACAAAAAATCCGATTCGAAAAAATCGGATTAGAAATTAAAAATCATGACTGTTAGAAATTCAACCTTGTTTAAATAATTACAATTAATTTTAGAAATTTGAATTAATAAATGCTTAAGATGATGAATACTTTTGTCTCTATGTTAATTTATTAATGTTAAATAATTCGTAACATTCTAAGCTATTTTCAAACAACAATCCTACCGCGGACGGGAATCTACCGCGCGGACCTTTGCACCCGGCGTCGCTCTGCTTTACGGTCGCACTGGTCCATTCCGTCTGATTCTGGTCGTTCGTCTCAGAACACAGTTCGGTCCCTACCGAAACTCGGACTTCATGGAGAGTTTGCGCGCTCCGTCTCTGGTGATTCACCCGATCGTCAAACCAACCAGAGTGCTCCCTTCGACAACCAGCATCGATCCGATCGATGCGCTATCGGGGACTGAGAGCCCCATGCAACAGTTGACAGGAGAGTCGATCGACGGTGTCGTCGCTCCAAACGGTGGAGTCAATCGAACGAACGAACCGATGATGAACCGGCTGCACCGACGACTCGTGTCGAGCTACAAGACGCGCGTTGGTCCAGCGTTGTTTCTCACGTTTGAGTGACTGGAAATCCAGCGACTTCCGTTGGATGCCAGACCCACAGCAGGTTTTTCAAAATTTAGCTCATATGAACTTAAGGCCATTCTTAAACATTATTCCAAATGTTGATTTGTTAACTGTGATCGATGCCTTGTTTTGATTGCATTTGTCAATGAAAATGCTGGTTCACATTAATATGTTAATCCAAAGTTATTGAAATGTGTGACAATTTGCAAATATTTGGATATTTTTCTTTATTTATCAGTTTCCAAAAATTATAATTTTAAGATTTATGTTACATTTTATATTAACAATTTCTTCTTTCAAGAATGATAAATTTGTAGTACTTAGAACGTAATGTAGTTTCAAAGCTACGCTTTCAACATCGATGTTTTCATTAAATGGACAGGACAAAAATCTGGCAATATCTTCAAGATCACTTAATATTTGAAACCTTTCAAATTCTTTTAAAAACAGTGAAATATTGTCGAAATATTTATTGAATATTTAATTATTTTTACCTTAACATTCATTAACCAAATTATAATAATGCTTTAAATCATTGCGTTATTATCACATAGCAAGAATATTTAGCTTCTCTTTAAATGACTTCAATATGCTTATCATATCTATCATACCTTTACCTTGATGTAAATGTCCAGGAACATCGCAGAAAAAGGCAAGATCAAGAAGCCATTCTTGATCATTTACCGTATTTTCGCGCATATAACCCGCAGGTCATGTGTGATTTTATCTACGCCCCACGCTACTCACAGGGTATAAAAATAGGCAGTGTATCCTAAAAATAATTTATATGATAACAACTAACATTTCAGGATGATAAACAGCGGATAAAATGTGTTTTTACATACTCCAAATGTCCCTGGCGATGAAAAAATTATGCTGGTTATATGCGCGAAAATATGGTAATTGTGGAAATGAATAACCTTTGGTATGTAAATATGTGCATATTTGTGGTAAAAGTTCTCTAAATATCCTTAAAAGTTTAGCACGACTTAACCATCTTATGTCAGTATGAAGTTACAACTCACTGTGTTCATCTTCGGATTCTTTCAGTAAGGCGCGAAACTGACGTCGTGACAAACGTTTTGATCTTAAGGAATTTACTATTTTGAATACAACATTCATAACGTGATCGAATTTCAGTACTTTTGAATAAAGCACTAAAGTATGTATAATAAAATGATAATCCATAAAATTTGGAATGTTATCATCACCTTTACATAAAGTAACAATCACTTTTATTACCGATCTTTGCCTGGGTTCCATCAATGGTTATTGATGCCTAATTTCAAATCGGTAAATTTTTTCGCACAACATAATTTTTAAACAAATTGAAGATATCCTGACCTCATTCTCATTCATGCATTGGAATAATAGTTAATAATTCTTAAGTGGTTGACATGTCATTGAAACCCATTCGAAAAAAATACATGATTGGGAAGTGTCGATATAATCGGTAGATACGTCAAAATGTAGTGATAACACTATGTATTTATTAATATTTTCATGTAAAACATCTTCAAGGTTTTTGCTAATTTCTTCGGTTCTACGCTTAACTGTATTTCGCAATAATGAAATATTTTTAATGGATGCCATTTTTTTCCGATTTATTTTCAAAATTTTTAAACAACACTTCAGTTTTGATAAAAGTCTCTTTCCATACTTCTTCATCTTGAAACGGTTTAATATGTCTAATTTGAGCATCAATGACTTTGAATGAAGCTATTGTAGAAGTCTTGCAGTTTTGGCTGTGTCTGAATAAACTATAAAATCCCTCATTTAATGGTGCCTTCAATTTTTGAATTTTGACCTTTCTTAACGCAGTACCACGCGGATAATCAGCTTCATAATTTTTAAGAGCTGTAAGAAAATGTCTTTCTAAGTTTGCTGTCTTAGACAAAGCTACTTTGCATTGAAAATAAAACAGACATACTAGTCTTTTATAATAGTAAAGAAATAGTCTTCTCATTCGCTGTGATAATGATAAGTCTTTATGTTGTTTTCTGGCTGTTCTTGGTTTATTCATTTTAAAATAATAAGAATAATGTTAATACATAATTAGTGATAAATTCTTTAAATAATTATTACTAAATTTTCGGAATAATTTTTATTAAATAATTAATAAATTTATATTCTGAAATAACTAAATTTATATCCGGGAATAAAAATTGTTATTTTTATATTATCATTATTTTTATTTTTAATTTCAATGTTAAAATTTATTTGCATAATTCAACGTGATAAATATAGGTAATATGGGCGAGTTGCACAAATAGTCTATCATTGTAGAAATAAATTATGTAATTTAGATTTTCAAACATTAATTAGATGAAAATAAGTTGTTCAACATTAGCTCCGTGGGCTACTTTCAAAACCTTGGCGGTCGAACGATCGACCGCGGTCGAAGTGTTGGCCACCCCTGATATATATAAAAATGAACTGCAAATACCATGTAAATAATACCTTTGTAATGTTTTCTAATTAGTAGGGGAAAAATGTATGTTCTCCCCCACCCCCCCCCGGGGGTGGGGGTCGTAACTAGTTACCGTGGTTGCCATGGTTACGTAACCAGTTATCCCGCGGGGTTACCATGGCAACGGTCGCGATCGCCTTAGCAACGGTCACGGTTACCATGGCAACGGTCGCGACCACCTTGGCAACGGTCGCGGCTACCATGGTAACGGTCGCGATCACCTTAGAAACGCTTCTGATTGGCTCATTGGGTCCCTAGC
>MQRK01205401.1:3837-15332 GCA_001938485.1 Girardia tigrina | reverse complement strand
TCTTTCACTGCTGCTCTGGTTGACAAACCTTTTTTCCAGTAATGTCGTAACAATACTCTAATTGCAATTTTTTCATCTGACATTTCCTTGATATTTGACATTTATAATCCTACAAAAAATCGATAATAATCATTTAATGACAAGGAATTACGTTAACTATTTGTAACTATTATAACTATAATTATAACTATATTTACAAATATATTTATAACTATATTTATAACTATTACGTTATACTGCCCGGAAACTTTTTGGACGACCTAATATTTGCTGATTACATTGCCATTAATTTTGCATTTTAATTTAATTAACAACAACGTTAACATAATATGCATAAAATTAAATTTACCATGGTGATCCATTGAGCACTGAGAAACACAACGGTCGTAATTATTTATTTATTTGAGTAACGCCTATGTTATTCCACTTCTTATCATGCAGTATTTGGTAAGGACATAAATATTTTTGATAAAATAATTGTACAATATAAACTAGGATTACCGAGGATAAAAAAGGTGTCCAGATTTCCGATTCACTCGTCATTTTCTTTACTCAGATTAGATTATGTCCTTTCTTTAGGAATCGTTGATGACTTAAAATTTATATAACTAATGACAAAACTTTTGCTTCGTTGATCAAGTTAAAGTTGTCCTTATATTTAATCAAAAATACTTTGCTAATTTTATTTAACTATTCTAAAATGAGTTAACAAATGCTGAATATGAAAGGTTTTTGATGGCAAATGAAAATGACTATTTATTTGGTTTATATAAGAACAAAATCTTCCCGATTTTTTGTAGCTACGAATGCATCAAGCAATTATTAAAAGCAAATATAAGACACAGCTCGCATTGGCCATCGAAATGTTTCCAATATTCCGAAAACCTGAAATGTCATTGACAATGGTAAATGTAATTTCAATCTGAATAATTTTCATAAGGTACAAGGAGGAAGTCTTTCCTATTTACTTGATTTGCAGTTTCACATAAAAAAATAGATCTTCAATATAAGAATGAAAACAGTTCCATTTCCAGATCCCATAGAATATTCAATTTCGACATGTGGAGAAATTACAAGTTCCGTTATATTCTCTTCTAATAAATTCTCCATTCCAAGAATAAAGAGATTTTACAAGAGTCAAATGAACAAGTAAAGTCAAATGCAGTAGATAATTTAACAGGAAGAACATCCTTCAAGTCTCTGCGTTTATCTGCCATCCACAATCATTTATATCTTCTTAAAACGTATCCATCGGATTCATTATAGAATTCCCAATTTGATTTATTTGAACAGTTCCCACAATTTGATTGTCAAATACAATTTGATCTCAAATATATTTCCAATTGATACATAAAACGTCGTTTGTAAAGTCGATACGCAATTATCATACATGCTTTCGGCTAATTACCTGTCTGAACATTCATCTACGACTGAATAATTCATAATTTCGAAAATAATTCTTTGATTATGAAGAAACTAATCCTAATAAAAATTCTTTTGAAGCTTAAGTTTCTTATTAATTATATTTTACTTGGTTAAATCTTTGTTATGAGGAATTTTCAAAGACAATTCTTGATTTTCAGGATCAACTGAGAGGACTGTGTTGTGTTTTTACCAGAATTATTCAAAATAGTCAAAATATAAAAAGGAAAGAACTGTTAATAAACTGTAAAAAAAATTGTGTTTAAGTTATTATTTATGTTCAAAAAAAATTAAATTGTTGAAACATAATTTAAATTATTATGGTAATTAATTTAACTAATATAATATCGATAATATCGAATTATTATCTAAGACTAACATAAAAGCCAGGTAGACATACTTCCGTTTAGCGTCCCTGGGGAAACTATATTAGGTAGATTTTCTGAGAAACCGGAATATAGTACATCTCTAGGCCAAAATATCTGAAAGCTAGCCGATATCTGGGCCGACAGAATATTGTAGAACCAGTGGGCTAGTAATCAACTTACAAGGCATTGGCTTTACTAATCTGGGTTGGGTGGCTGTAAGAAGTAGTAACCCTGCAGTTGATGGTGAAATAACGTCGCTATGATGCCTAATTGATATTGAAATGTTTTTTGTTTTTCAATTAGACTGAATGGTTTTGCAATGAAATCTGTTTATACAGGTTGAACAGTACCCTGCTGATCCATAGTTGGAGTATGGGTATGAAGACATAATCAGCTTCCCAAGCCTCCTAAAATGCCTCAGACATTAAATCATAGAGGATTGAGAGGTTCACCTTAGACTAAAATACACTAAAACTAAAATAGATGAAAAGCAATTTTATGGTCGAGTTAATCGACGAGATAATCTACAAAGTAAAATTTAATTTATAAAATATCAATCAAACAAAAATGGAAAATCAATTTCCATTTTGTCGTGATTATTGTCTTTGTTAATTATAATCGCATCGATTCCACGAAAAGCAAAAAAAATGCAATGCTAAAAGGCAAATTGTAAATAGAATGACGCCGGCCATGGAAGAAAAGTTAAACCCTAGACAGTTTGATTTTCGGCCGAAAGGAGGTACTATGCACGCTATAAGTATACTCAGGCGGATACAGGAAGAAGGTTGATATAAGAACCAGAAGGTATTTGTGATATTCATTGATTTGAAAAAGGTATTTGGTAATGTCCCACGTGAAGTTCTATGGGCCTACCTGAAAAGATTTGGCTTGACCGTTCAGATTCTCTACCTGATCAAGGAATTCTATGAGAGCTTTATTGCCTCTGCCGGAGATTGTGAGTTTTTCATGGAAATAGGTGTCAGACCGGGATGTGTGATGGGACTTTGTCTTTTTAACTTGGTCTTCGATGAAGTTATCAAAACGGCGATACTGAAAGAATTCGAGGGACGAATTACCCTGATCGACGAGCATGGTGACGAATTTCAAGCCAATAGACTTGCTTATGGGATGATCTATGTATCGTCGACTCTGATTTTGATCGTGCCTGAAAATACCTTGATATACTTAGAAGCACATTTTCATAATTTGGGTTGACTATTAGTGCATCTAAGACAAAAGTCATGTGCCTAACTGATGACTCTGGGACTGGAATATTGCAAGTGATGTGTGGTTACAAAGTCATTGTGAGGATTATTTTAAATTGTTTGAATGTGTAAATGCAGTGATGCTGTATGTTGATTTAGGTATGTTGAATTTAGAATGGTGATTCTCCCACCCAGATGGAAATTGGTATTTTTTTATTTAAATTTAAAGTGATTGACTATTTGAACATAATTAAAATAATAATTCTATAAGTTCATATTTTTAATTTTACAATTAAAATTAAGTTTTATATTTTTTGGTAAAATTTAAATGAAATGTATTTTTAATAATTTGATGACATTTTTATTATTTTGGGATTTATTTAGAAATGGTAAAATTTATTATTTTTAATAAATATTTATTAATATATTTAAAAAAAATAACTTAGAAAAATTGTTCGAATAATCATGATTAAAAAGAGAAATAAAATAACCAATTACAATGATGAAAAACAATGAAAGACTTTCGGAGAGTCATAATGACTCTAAATGTGATTGTAATAAAAAATTAAACGAGACTTGTCTAAATGTTTCTAATATGACGACACACGACCATGCGACACCGATTATCAAGGGACTGGAGACATTCGATGGGTCAGAAGTAAAATTAGACGAATTCTTAATAAGCTTTGAGAGATATTCAAAGATTTTGGGATTTAAGGAAGAAAGAAAAACAATATTAGTTACAGCATTCATGACCCCAGAAGCGATAAAAAAATATGAGAAAACACAAGGAGGCAGCTGCGAAACAAGAATGAGAAGTGCATTCTCGAAAGAGAAAAATATTTTAGAGATAATAAAGGATTTTGTAGAGATTAGAATCGTGGATAAAAATCCATCAGAAGTATTTAAAAAGATTGATGAACTAGTGAAAAACTAGCTGAGAAAAAGCTAGTTAAAAAGAAACTTTCAGATCTAGCGTACGCCAACGCCATCGAAGATAGAGAAGTAAGAAGAGAAATGACTCTGAAAAATGCCACAAAAGCAGAAGATATAAAAAATATCCAGGAGAAAATTTACGCATTTGAGCGGAAAGACAAGAATATAAGAGTGGACGCGTACACGACAAAGGGAAATAAAGAATGGAAGAAAGCAGAATACAGAACAAGAAGACCGATACCAAGTTATGTTATGAGAAACCAAACAGATTTAGAGAATGCAAACAATCTGGAAGAGAAGATACAAGGAATAGAAAAAAATGAACGAAAAGAATACACAAACACATAGTACAGAGTACGGATGGGATATATGAATAGGAGAGACCAAGTAGCAGAATTAGAAGACTTCGATGACGAGGGGTAAAGAATATCGGAAATATCGAATAAAAGAGGAAATCTAAGAAGAAGAGAAAATATTACAAACAAGAAAAAATTAAGAGACGAACATGGAAACGAGGAGGCACGGTTACAGGGAGAAGTGATCAGTGCACTTCACTAAGAAACGAATGTATGTGTATGTTAGACTGTATGAATGATTATTTGTATGATGACGTATGTTGTGTATGGGATGCTGTTGAAAATATTCCTCAAGAATTGTGTATATTAGATGGTGAAAAAGAAATACACAATGAGAAATGTGACAGTTTGATCACAGAAAAAGATGAAGAAAGCAGCACTGATACAATGAAAATATCAGAGTTTAAAATAGAATACAAAGAACTGAAAGGGAGACCTAGTATAGAATTTCAAATAAAAAATAAAAAAGTACATTGTCTATTGGATAGGGGAGCACGAGTCAATGTACTTAAAGTATACTTAACCAAAATATGAAAGATGTCAAAATAAAGGAGACAAAAAGACGTATACACTGTCATAACGACTCGGAATTAGTAAATTACGGAATAGTACAACTAAAGATTAAGATTGAAAGAATATAGAAAACAGTGGATTTTTGGGAGTAAAAGATTTGAAACTCGAAATGATTGCAGGAATAGATTTTCGTAATAAATTCAGCATAAAACTAAAGAAAGAAAGAGGATGCAACAAAGGAGTGTTGGTAATACGCGATACTTTAACTGATGGAGACAGACTTAAAAGAATAAGGGAAATATACGCAGATAAGATAGATGAACCATTAATGAAATTACTAATAGATTATAAAACGATATTTATGGCGGACAAATGGGATATAGGGAAGACCTCACTAACTAAGCATAAAATTGAAACGCAGAGAGAACCAATATTGATAAAACCGTACCAAGAGCCAAAATACTTTGAGGAAAAAATTAGATGATATTATCATGAATTACGAGGAAAATGATATCATTGAAAAAGGCAGTTCGCAGTGGAATTTTTCACTAGTATGCGTATGGAAAAAAGACAAACAGGATATCCGAGTTTGTGTTGATTTTCGACAATTAGATAAAGTCACAATCAGACCAGCATTTCCAATGCTAAATGTAGAAGAAATGCTAAATACATTAAATGGAGCGAAATACTACAGCACGGCTGACTTGGGGAGCGCAATATCATTAAGTTGAATTAGAGAACGATTCAAAAATAAAAACTGCATTTTGGACAAAGAACGGCCAATATTATTTTAAAAGAATGTCATTCGGAATTGTAGCTGCCCCAGCGACATTTAAAGGACAAATGACAAGAGTGTTAGGAGAATTAAACTGGAAAGAAGCAGTTGTATGCCTGGACGATATTCTAATATTCGCAAAAGACAAAGAAGAACATTTCAGACAAGTCGAACACATATTTCAAAAAATTAAAGAATCGGGCCTTCAGATTAAACCCTAAAAAGTGTCAATTCATGGTAGAATAGACAAAAATTTTAGGATATGTCGTGAGCAAAGATGGTATAGAGACGGATAAAATGAAAATTGAAGCAATCGAAAAATTTCAAAATCCTTCATGCATTAAACATTTAAGAAGTTTCTTGGGGCTAACAATCTATTACAGAAAATTTTTGAAGGATTATGCAAAATATTCAAAAACACTGGAAGGGTTATGTGGAAAAAATAAAGATAAAATATTGACATTTACAAAGGAATGTGACGAAGCATTTCAGACATTAAAAGATAAAATGACAAAAATCCCGATCCGGATTTCGAATAGGAGTTTATACTGGATACAGACGCCAGTTTTGATACAATCGGGGCAGTACTTGCACAGAAAGATGCATACGCAAGGGAAAGAGTAATTGCATATGGATCCCACAAGATGAACAAACACGAACTTGGATACTGTATTACAAGAAAAGAATTATTGGCAATATATTACTTTACACAACACTTCAAACATTTCTTATACGGAAAGAAGTTTCTACTTAGAACGGACCATAAGGTTATCACATTCATAATGACAATGAAGAACTCAATAACTCCACAATTCCAAACTTGGATAAACTTCCTTAGTGGACTAGACATGAGGATGGAATACCGCAAGGGCGAAAAACACACCAATGCAGACGCATGTCGAGAAATACATATGAACTATGTGTACAATGTCAGACAATGCACGATGACGCCAAAAAAGGAAAAGTTACAACTAGAATCCGAGCATTAACAGAAGATTCAGAAGAGTTCATTTGGCAGACGAATGATGAAGAAATAGAACAGATTAAAGAAAATATGAGAATAGGAAAGACAAAAGAATGGCTACTGAAAAACGTCATAACGTCAAGAGATAAAAAATATTGGATCCCTATGAAGAACAGAACAGGTTTATAGAATAAATACATAAAATGTTATGCCATGCAGGAAGTAAGGAAGTATACAATTACATAAAAGATGATTTCGATATGCATGAAATAAGACAACAGATAAAGAAAATCGGACCAAGTTGTGAAAACTGCCAGAAAAGGAAGACGCAGACAGCAAAAACGAAAGAGAAACACATTAAACAATCTACCGACGAACCATTTCAAAAAAATTGCATGGACTTTTGTGGACCATTCAGAAGGACTATGAATGGATACCAATAAATTTTAGCAATAATCGATCAATTTATTAGGTACATCAGCTTGACCGCAGTTGCACACCAAGTAGAGAGACTACATGATAGCTACTATTAGAGAAATGGATTTGGAAATTCAGACCACCAAAAGAGATACACGTTGATAGAGGGAAAACTTTCGAATCAGCACTCTTTAAAGAAACGACGAAGAAAGTTAAGACGGAAATAGTCTACTTAAGCCCTTATCACCACAACACTAACGAAATCATTGAAAGATAATTTAGAACAATAAGAGACGCCATAAATATATGATTAAAGGATGAAGTGCATAGAGATTGGGTAGAAATTTTCGCAGAAATAGAATTCATGTTAAACGGTAAAACTCAAGCAACAACTGGAATATCTTAAGCCGAGATAATCTTCGGAAGAAAACTCACACATTGGTGGAAGAACACAACACTAGGAAAAAGTGGAGAAAAAGAAAATTAAAATCCTATTGAAACAAAGCGAATATTGCAGGTCTGAGATAAAGTAATGATAAAGAAAGTTAACCCATCAAAAGATGATGACCGCTATGTGGGACCAGCTAAAATTATAAAGCAAAGACACGAAACAAGTTTTGAGATACAACTAGATGATGGTTGGAACTTGATCAGAAATGTAGAATGACTAAAACCATTTAAACCGAGGGGGATTTGAGGAATATTTTAAATTGTTTGAATGTGTGAATGTTGTGATGCTGTATGTTAATTTAAGTATGTTGAATTGAGAATGGTGATTCTCCCACCCAGATGGAAATTGGTATTTTTTTATTAAATTTAAAGGATTGACTATTCGAACATAATTAAAATAATCATTTGATAAGTTTATATTTTTAATTTAACAATTAAAATTAAGTTTAATATTTTTTGGTAAAATTTAAATTAAATTCATTTTTAATAATTTAAAAAATTCTTAAGCCAATCAAAGTTTATTAATTTCGACGGTTTAACCGTCATCGTCAGAACAAATGATTTTTCAAACGAAATTTACTCATATAATGCAGTTAATGATTATGTAATCAATACGTAATCAGTACATTTTTTAAAAACTCTCAACGAAGTTGTAAAGAATGCAGTTTGAACGTTAATTTTAGGATCCAAAGATCATATATATATAACGCTTCACATGTCACTCTCTCATAAAAATTTTTAAATTGAGTGCACAAAATTTTAAAGTGTTGTGAATTTATATCTCCTTTACAATGTATTCTATGTCCTGCAATGTTACTTCCACTTTCATTGCGACTGTGTATCTGGATTCTCTTACAGAAACCACTGTCGGAAACCTCTAGCGTATAAACGCTATGTGGATGATATTTTTTTGATTTTTCAAAATAAAACAGATATTTCTCCATTTTTAAATTATATGAATTCTTTGCATTCAAATGTAAAGTTTACTATGGAGAAAGAACAAGATAAGAAATTGTCCCATCTTGATTTATTAATTGAGAGAAAAAACGGACGTTGTGAGATGGAGATGTACAGAAAAAAAACTGACATGGGGTTATATACAACACCGATCAGTTTCTAAGAATCCAAATTTTGTCGAAATATGATTAAAGGTCTTATTTTTCGCTCATGTGCTCTTTCATCTACATATAAAGGATGTAATGACAGCCTCAATAAATTAAACAAATTATTATATGATAACGGATATTCAAAATCGATATTGGAGAAATTAACAAAGGAAATAATTGATAAATTAATTGACAAAAAAATAATACTAAAATTTTAGATGTTCAAGATCAAGAGCAATCTTGCAACACTAATGATAAAAGTTTGGAAATTGGTTATGTGTTAACTTTACCATATTCAATGGGGTTTTAAATATTTAAAAATTCTATTTTGAAAGCGTTAGATAATGGAATTAGTTTAAAAGTAATATTCCGTACCCCGAAAATTGAAAGCATGTTCGGCAATAAATCTCCAACCCCATTAGGATTGTATTCGGATCTCATTTACCAATCTATATGTAATGGGTGTAACGCCACATACATTGGAGAGACTTCACGTCATCTCTGTAAGAGAATCCAGGAACACAGTCGCAATGAAGGTGGAAGTAACATTGCAGGACATAGAAGACATTGTAAAGGAGATTTAAATTCACCAGACTTTAAAATTTTGTGCACTCAATTTAAAAATTATTGGGAGAGAGTGACATGTGAAGCGTTATATATGAAATCTTTGGATCCTAAAATTAACGTTCAAACTGCACTCTATACAACTTTGTTGAGAGTTTTTAAATGATGTACTGATTAAGTATTGATTGCATAATCATTAACTGCACTATATCAGTAAATTTCGTTTGAAAAATCATTTGTTCTTACGATGACAGTTAAACAGTCGAAATTAATAAACTTTGATTGGCTTAAGAATTTTTTATTTGATAATTTGCCAATTTTATTTTAATAATTTGATGACATTTTCATTATTTTCGGATTTATTGAGAAATGGTAAAATTTATTATTTTTAATTAATATTAATTAATATATTTAAAAAAATGACTTAGAAAATTTTTTCGAATAATCATGATTAAAAAGAGAAATAAGAAAGCCAATTACAATGATGAAAAACGATGAAAGACTTTCTGAGAGACATAATGAATAAATGTGATTGTAATAAAAATTCACACGAGACTTGTCTAAATGTTCTTAATAGTCATAGAATGGGTGAGCCAGTTCTGTTAACTCGGCAGTATATTGACCACATGTGATAGCTGCAATCGGGATATCGGTCAGCGTTTGCGTTGTGGAATGAGTAAGTTGCGCGAATTGCAGCCTGCGATTCAAAGTAACCGAGTTCCTATAGCGCTGAAAAGAAGAATAATCGAATCAGGCAATTTTCCTGCAGTTTATTATGGGAGTGTGTGCTGGGAAACACCTGAAAAAGATGTAGCCCGGCTACAAGCTTTCATAATACCTGCACACGCACTGCTCTTGATAAAACTAAACTTGACAGAATACGTATTACGGATATGTCAATTGGTTTGCCTGAGGCGCGTGTGGTACTGGTGAAACGGCGTATTGTATTCTATAAGTACAATATATGAAAAGGTGTACATGAGGTAAAAAGAGTATTAAACTCTGAAATCGTCTCGGAAAAAAAGTCAGCGGCCGTAAAAAGCAGTTGATAAAAGAGCGCATCGTTCGAGATAAGCTCTGGTTATTCGGCGGCCTATAAGAATACCAGGAATGCTTGAATGAGAGAGGAATTCTCGACACTGACGAGAAATTCAAACACCAAATCAAAGGAACTGTGTCGGAAAAACTGATAGAAGTGATTGAATAAAGAAAATAGTACCGGAAAATGCTCCCGCGGCTTATCAAAAGAGTGATATGCACGTATTCTTCTTGTTTCAAAGCTTTTGTGGAACAGAAAGAACTAAGGAGACACATCAAAAACGTGCATACGGTTACGACGCCGCAGCGTCAGATTGGTGATAAACCTTTCTGATGTCCCATGGAAAATTGTCACAAGACGTATAAAACGGATGAATCGTTAAAGAGACATTTATTGATCGATCACCGAACCCAAGACAGTACCAGTGGTACTAGTACTTCACAAAATAACGCAAATGAAGTATGTACAAAATCTTTGAATCTGATTGCGATGCCTGATGTGTCAGTGCCCATTGACGGTACCGCGGAGACGGACCCAGGAGTGATTCCAATGGTGGTTCTTGACTTTCGGTTAAGTAATACAAATGATGTAGGGATATTTCGGTGTCCCTTTACTCATTGTACTAAAAGTTTTTACACAGCCAAAGCTCTACAGAATCACGGTACGAGGGATCATGACTAGTCCTTCTGACTGGGAAAACGAAATGTGTCGTGCACTGAAAGCTCGCATACTTGCATCTAAAGCCATGCAATCAAGTCAGTAGGCTCTGTATTGTCTATTTCTGGTTAATACCGGATACAGAGTCTAGGGCTCACTACCCTTTACACCAATGCTAGTACTGTAGTCTCTACAATACTCAATTATCCGTTCAGTCGGGGGAGGCTTATGAAAAACACAGTGTGTTGTCTTTTGTATAATGTTATATTTGGTTTCTTCATTGTGTCTCTCCTACCCAGAAGATTGATTGATAATTTTGGATGTTATATGATCCAGATAATTCAAACAGAATTTTAAATTTCAATTCTTTATTTATTATAATTAAATTATTTTAAATTTAAAATTTTAATAACTGATTCTTTACAAAATAAAATTTTATAATTTTAAAAATTACTTATAATTTAAAATTTCAAAAAATTATCGTATTATTTGTTTAAATAAAAAAGATTTAAAAACTCATTTATTTTTCACTTAAGAAAAATGTCGAAGTACGAAAGCCTAACTGCGGATTTTTAAATTGTGTGAGTTCTCTGAACAATTATCAAATAATATACAGTCGCGAGCAAAAGTAATGGGCCACCTAGGTAAAATATCTATTTCATTAGAAATAGGCACTTGACTAAAACAATATGCTATATAATAAGTTATATATTATTTCTGAAG
>MQRK01205371.1:36198-70512 GCA_001938485.1 Girardia tigrina | reverse complement strand
TATATATATATATATATATATAAACGACTAAAATATACAAATAACCAATAAAAATTTACCTGACTTTCATTAGCAAAAGACTTTAAAATTTTATGAAGACATAAATATATAGAGAGGTCAGTAAAAAAGACACATACATAAAAACAAAATAAAAGACACACGTCATACATACAAACCTTTTTTACATTCATTAATGTTTTTCTAGGGTAATTTGTAAATGTAAAATAAATAAATTTTCAAAAATATATATAAAAAAATATTTTCGGTACCCAAGCGGGAACAGAGTAGTTGGGTATTCAGTGTTTCCGGGACTAGGTTGGAAGGAAAGACCCATCTCACCGGAATCTACCTACTGCTCATCATCTAGCTCGGGTCCAAACTTTCCAACTGCGGATACATTTGTCAACGTTATCAATGAAGCGATGCTCTGGTCAGGAGAGTAGAGCTCCATCACAATCCCGAGATTATAAATCGACGTATGTATTTCTGGCTACTCGAATATCGCCAGAATCAGTCTCGAATCAGAGAGAAACGCATCTCCAGTTAAACATGAACTGACACCGAATCTCGGTTTATCCATGACTGATAATCACATTGATTTTCTCCTTTTATGGTGCTTCGCTTCTTTGGCTCGCATCCTTGATTCATCAGAGAATAAATTTGGCAATTTTTTGTTTCAGAAATAATTTAGCCAGCATAATCTTCTGCTGTATTCTTTAATCAAATAACCGTATATTTAAAAAAAACGAGTTGTTCTGATAACGATAAATCTCGTCTGCAGGAGGATGAAAAAATGTACAAATATCCATATGACGCAAAAACGAGTTTTCATATTTAGAATAACGGAAACAAAATTCACTAGTGAATATTTTAGGAAAACAAGAGATATTATTTGGATAATCGCTCTGGTACCAAGTATCGATCTCGCATTTCCCGAATACTATTTTTTTAATAAGTATTTATCATTTGCAATAAGAATTTTACTATTATCATTGAATAATTCGGTGCATTTGAGTCGTGAAATGATATCGAAATGTTGTAGAACTTCTTGGACTGGATAAGATATAACGCATTATTGGGTTCTACGAAATTGATTAAGTGCATTTGTGGAACCCACGCTTTTTCTTCTACCTTCTTCGTGACACAACAATTCACTTCATTCTGAACGGAGTGTCCTATGGTAATTAGGATATGCAGACGTTGTCAAATGTTTCTGCTATTTTCCGTTGATATGGCCATATGAATTAAAATTTTTAACGGTACATTATTATATGTAAAATATTTCATTTGAAAATAACTAACAACTCTTTCCTTAAACAAATTATTTTATTTCACAAATTTATAAAAAAATGCTCAAAAAAATGCGCACAACATAACGTAATTTCCCTAACAAAATTTATTTTTTAATAGTGAAAAAATTTGTAAAAAATACTCAAATAAAGAATTTGTTTTAATGAAATAACACAAATAAAATATCTGGCAACATCTTTGAATCTTTTTGTCTGGCTTTGAAGTAATGCGGTCAATTATTAACATATTTTACTGTTGCTAATCACACAATATCTCAGGGCTAGATGTTGCATGAAGGTAATTTTCAAACTTTTCCATCGATTCCTTGTTAATCAGTAAACTCGAAATCGTCTGATCTCGACGACAGCTGAAAACTGCATGACCCCCGAGTGATTCTACCTGGAATGTAATCACAGACATTCGTTATCGGCCATGCAGATCACTCACGGAATGAAGATGTCACGGACTAACACTCCAGAAATTGATGTTAGAAGTGAGAAATAAATAGGATTAGAATGTATACATTAATTAAGGGTAAATGTAAGATAATTTATCAAATAAATAATTGCATTAGTAATGAAAACGATGCCACTTCTGACACCAAGACGATCAGATATCGCGCTAGATTCCTCCACAAATAATGCCAAGGGACTTTCAATGAGGGTTCAAGTAAGAAAAATTTACTTTCAAAGCGGAAACTTAAATAAAATGGCGGAGAGGTATCACAACTGAAGAGTAGGGTGTTGACTTTAATCTTTTTTCCTAAACATTAATGGGTATATTTTTAAAAACTGACATTGTTATATTTATTTATAAAAATACATACCTTGAGACATTGCCAATGTTCGCCGTAAATATGTTTTATTTCAATAAATATCTGAAACATCACCTATCATAAACACTGAAAAGATTAACAAATGGAAAGTTCTTTCTTGATTCCGGAAAGTGTCACTAATCTCTTATTTGCACCAAAGATTAGTTCTTGAAGCTATTATAAAGAATTATATTCTTGAAATAAAATTGTTTATGCACTTAAAGTAAAAATTTTGAAATTATTCATCGTAAAAAATGATTTAAAATATAAAATACCTACTTGGTAAAAAAGGGGATAGGTACCGTAAAACAGGTGATTTTAGGCAAGTTTTTTGCATATTTTGAGGTATAAAATTTTTCGTTGTGTATTCTATGCTCTGATGCTCCCTATGAACTGCAATTTATGTCGATTCTATCATTTAGGACATAGATAGCAATTAAGGGGCACGCGTGCCAAGCTTGGCACGGAAGAAAAATTTGATAGCACGTTATAGTTGTGCCTCAACAAATTTTTATATAGATTTCTTTAATAAAAAATCTAAAAACTCGTTGAAAAATTGATTGAATGAAAAATTTCCTATAACTGATAATTTCCTAATAGCGAAATGAAAAATATGCAAAACCAAACGTATGCAAAAAATGTTATATTCTTTTTTTCTTTTTTTTCACTTCACTAAGTAAAGTATCGAAAAAAATTGAAAACGAAAAAAATTCAAACCGCTTTGAAAATGCATTGAGCATTCAAAAATTTCAAAAAAGAAAAAAACATACTAAAATTTGAAGTTTTCTTTTTAAAAGAAAAAAGTTGTGGTTTTTATGGTATGAAAAAACAAAAGGTTTCTGGCAAAAAATTAAATTAATATTTTTTCTATCTGTATTTATTAATTTTTATACATTGAACTATAAAATTTATAATTAAATAAATATTATTACAACTTGTCATGCAATATATTGTATTTACTTAACTATACCTGAACTTAGTACTGTGCTGGTACGGAAAAGTGAAACAATAAATTTCATCAAATTTTGACTCTTTGATCAAACCCTATTTTCCATCCCTGATTTAGGACCTTCAAAACTCAAATTCTACTGAAAATATTCCCTTAGGTGAGAAAATCTGAAACATGTCCAAAGCAAAAAAGGTTAAAACAATACATTTTATCAATTAACAGCACTATATCAGTTCAAATGAATAATTGAATAAACAAACAGACTTTGAGGTTTATTGCCAAACTGTACAAACTGAATAGATAAATGTTGCATCATCAGATGTATTAGGATTTTCATCATCATCATCACAGAACTCAATTTTGTCTCCTGCGGAATCTTCTATAAACTATATAAAACAAAAATAAACTATATAACAACTGCTTACGATACTATATAAAATAAATGACAATAGACTGTTGTTCAATATGTAAAGAATGAATTGTTATTTGATTAAGAATTCTTTAGGCGAATATAGTTTGGAATTATGGCAGTATCTTGACTCGAAATATCAAACTATATTTGTTCGGATTTAGTGTTAGATGGTATAGCATTATCAAAACAATATTGTTATGTAATCAGATTATAATGAACGAACTAGATTTACTTGAACCGAATTGTTATTGAATAATGTAAAATAATAAAAATCAGAATATACCAATATACGGATATTTGAATACTGATTCTAAGAAATAAATTGTATCAGGATATACCAATCACTTTATTTTCTCATATCCTGTCTTTATGTAGATCAATCTAAGATACATCCAGAATCTACGAATATATGCTAGAACATGTTGTGCTGCAGCAACAGTTTCTGGAAGCTTAAAATTGGTTTGTTGACATCTCTCGGATAGAGTCCAGTAGCTCTGAATCCTGCTTTGATGCATTACTTGTTTTGCGACATTTTCCACCACAGCTGTTTTAGCACGATTGGAAAAACTTCTTTTCCTATAGATCCTGGTTTACAGCATTCTGCTCGAAAATCTCCACGAATTATTCGTCATTGAACCTTTATAGGTCGAAATACAGCGACATCCAAAGGCTGCAGTAAGTTAGTAAAGTTTGAAGGCAGAGCAGGAAGTAGACATCGTGATGTTTAGTTTCACCCACGACTTCATTGGGGAAGTGTGAAGCCAGATTGTCATCAATAAGCAGCATTGTTCCATCCAAATGGCAGATGTTACAGATGAAGACTTCCTTGAACCATCTTTCAAACTGTTTCATATCAAACCAACTCAAACCGATATCAGCTGTCTTCTACTTTTTAAGTACCTTTAAAACAGCAGCTGTTTAGCTTCAACTTTTTCTCAAGTACGCTCTTTTCTTTTTAAAATAAAAACAGCTGTTTAGCCCAACTTTCTTTAATTAATATAATTAATGGGCGTTTCCTTTTGTACTTTTATTTTAATTAATTAAAACTCTCTCTCTTTCGAAATATAATTAAGATCAAACTTAAATATAATTTTTTGGCCTCTTGCTTTATTTTCATCTTCCTTTTATATCATTCTTCCTAAATTAAATTTTCCTTATTTATAAAATTATTTGTTTATTTATTTGTTTCTCGTAAATCATTCACTGTCTTATGCTAAATATTTATATTCTTTAATTAACTTTACTTGATTATTTATATATACTTTATATTTTTTTCATGTAATAAAAGTAAATATTTCTATTTAACTTTGGGTTAATTTAAACAAGGATGTTTATAAAATACTTTTATTGAATAAAATTAAATACGATACTCAACACTTTAATTAATTCAATTAAATCTTTGCGGATGATCTACTTATTCGATCAAAATGAATTCTTTAAATTCTTGACCTTCTTAATTAACTGTTAATTACTCTTGTTCGGGATTCAAATATCGTTACTATATTGTTAATACCAATTAATAATCTATATCTATGTATATATATGAATATATTTAATGGATCCCGCGTTCTCTTTTTCTCATTACCCGTATCTCCTTTTCTCTGTTATTTAGAGATGCGGGTACACTTCACCAACTATAAAAGAAATTGTATCGCCGACAAAGAAATACTAGCGTCTTACCTCGAAAAAAATGGGTGCACAATTCGAATAAAGCGCTTAGGGCGTAATATTCGAGAGCTCAAATATTTATCAAAAAAATTTTTGTAGAGTAAATCATAAAAAACATTTTTTACAATTAATTTTAATAAAAACATGTTTCATCAATTTAAAATTCGGTTCACAAATGTAAGAAAATTTTTTTTCATATTTTACAAATAATGATTTTTAATATTTTTTTTGCTTATTTCGAATACAACGCCTAGGTGTTTTTTTCGAGTTAAGACGGTACCCTCATTTCTATTTCTTTTAACATCCTCAATATAAATTTTGCGAAATTTATAATTCAAATGATCGATTTTTTTTGAAAACATTAATAATTTCTTACCCAAGCATTTTAATTAAAATATAAACATATGGAAAAATATAATATATCATGTCACTTTCTTGTAATTTACGCAAATTGTTGCTCGTAATTTCAACACTAAAAATTGTCTATAAATTTGTCAAAGATTTAATATTAATTTGAATATCATAAAAATGAAATTTTGTTTTACTACAGTCGATGTATTTTGACCGCTAAATTTAGTTCGTGATCAACGTAAGTCCGATTGCATATACGATATTTAATTTACGAAAAAAATGGTTTTTTCTTCATTCGGACACTCATTATCAGACTGCACTGCATTTGATTTGATTTTTTTTATTATTTAAGATTTTGGCAAAATGTTTATATAGAGAGTTATTTGACCAATATATCAAATATTTTATCGAATAACTTAATAATTTTATCGACCAAAATCATAAAATATTACAGAGATAATTGGAAAAGATGATACTGTTAGCGGTAGATGTTCAGTTTCGTTTTGAATAATTTTTATTTTGGATATTTTTTTGTCAGAGTAAAGAAAATTAAAATGAGTATAAATATATTTATATATTATATTAATATATATTTATGTGTACGTATTGGTTGAATTTATTTTTTTACTGACATTAGTTTGATTATTTTTAACGTTGTGTTGGAATCTAAAAAAATGAAAATAATAGAATATATCGATTGATTAATTATTAATCATTATTAATCATTAAATTGTGGAAACGTTATTTTATTCGAAATGAATCTTAAAGAAGCGGTCAAGAATTATATTACAAATATGATAAAAATGAATCTGAAGCCGTGACAGTAAAGTCAGAAATAATGAAATATAAAGTTTATCTATGCGAAACATTAATTCTATCAAAGAAAATCTCCTTTACATGAATTGCATTTGCTTCTTAAGACCAACAGCTCAGAGAATTAGTTTACTCGAGAAAGAACTGCAAAATTCCCATTATAAATCGTACAATATCCCTTTTTCTTACAGTTTCGCAACACAAAAGCTGATCATTTCGAATTGGTGAAAAATGTGCAAAAATCATTTGCCGATTTCCAACCAGTCGGCGCGTTTCTGTTTCATTTGAATCTAAAGAAAGTCATAACAAATCACGAATGGAAAAGCAAAATCTGAAACGAACTACAGACAGCGTCACGTCGTTGTTGCTGGAGTTGAAAATCTGCCCGCAAATTCGCTATCAATATTCGTCGGAAGTCGCTATACATTTGGCAGAAAATCTCCGGGCACATATTTCTTGCGAAGTGACTCTATTCGATGACAAACACATTCGATCGACGTTATTATTGTTCATCGATAGATGATTGGACCCTGTCACTCCTCTGTTGAACCGATGGACCTATCAGGCGATGATCAATGAATTGGTGGAGGTCGAGAACGAGTGCGTCTTAATAATAATAATAATAATCATAATAATAATAAATATGATAATAAAAATACTAATGAACTTCTCCCCCTTTTAACGACCCGTAGGACAGCGACAAATGATAAAAGACACTTCCACTGTGCTGCTGCCGCAACAGTAGAATTTGTAATTGTTTTACAGTATGATACTCCATTGATTATCATACTAGCAATTTATGAAACTGGTCTACCCCTAACAGTTGGCTGTGATACATTTGCTCATGTTCTAATGAGAGATCTTCCCATAGTTTGTTTTACATGCAAATTAAATGAAGTTGCGTCGTTAAAAACAGCAGTTCTGAAATGCCCCTGAAACATGTTTGAACCAAAACTAGGTTTTAGGGAGACTCGGATATATCGGACTCACCGAGTCTTATTCTTTTGCTTTTGTTCTATTAAAAATCAATTATTAAAAAATTCTTTTTTTGTGGCTGCAGAAAAAGTTCTATCAACATTTGTTGATGTTGGTGTAATGTTTAATATTGCATTATATAATTTTTCTACTAAAATCCATTCTTTATTTAAATGTTAACTATGAAGAATAAAATTTAAACAAATAATAGTCTATCTAACATGAATTCTATCAAAATTTTAAATAAATGCGTCTTTAGTTTTTGCACTTTTCTAAAAAATATATTTTAAATAACGCTAAAAATCAAAATTATTATTAATTTTGTCGGAAAATACAAGATGTACTCATTCTAAATTGTTTTTGTAGTGATCTACATGGTGAGATATATATATATATATATATATATATATATATATATATATATATATATTATACCAATTACTGGTTAATTAGTAATATATCGTATTCTCCAATAATTTTGAGAGAAATCCAAGTCCTAACAATCAGTTCTATTTCGCAATTCAATGGATTATATTGGTTCATTTCTGAGACTTAACTTATTTATCGTTATCGTCAAAGCTCGTATTTGATAAAGTAATTTATTGTTCATTACTATATATTTTTTTTATCTTCCCAGTACCTTGATTCCTTGCATTCATATCACTTATTATTATTATTATTCTAATAAAACATATATATATATATATATATATATATATATATATATATATATATATTCATTTTATTCTTATATATATTTGATTGTTAAAGTGAGTATATAGTTTGATTAATACATCCTTTTCTATGTATTTTAACAGTTTTTATTAATAAATTTAAATAAAAAATCTTTTAACTAACAGCATATAATTTTAATAATAATAACTATAACAATAATAACCATAATAGTGATAATTATATTAAAAGAATTGTAAAAATCAACATAAAATGTTTTGCTAAGAAATTTATTATACTTAATATTTTTTAGCAAAACATTTTCTGTTGATTTTTACAATTCTTTTACTATAATTTTCATTGTCATTAGCGTAATTTATAATATTTTTAACTCTTTAAAAATAATAAAGAGAAAAGCATGCAAAAAGTAAAAAATACATATGTAATTTATACATTTTTAACCATTAACACGATTTTATCCATGGCAATGTAGTTAGACAAGTGAGGAGACGAATGTGCTTATCAAAACCGAATTCAATAAAAATCCACTTGAAGTCGTTTCGAAACGATTAAACAACAAGTTTTCGGTTCAAAAAATTATATTATCCAAACAATTTACAATTTTTTTGCCAACACACAAAGTTTCACAAAGGCAATCGATTTTCATAAATTTAATACAAATTCAACCGCTAACACGCCAAACACAAATCCAGATCACGTAAATTTTATTACAATACCAATTTTAAATTATTTTCCGGCACTAACAATTAATTTGAATCGTTCAAACAAAAAACCAATTTCCGAATTCACAATCACTATTTAATTAAATTTTTCCTTTTTTTATAACAAAATAAATCATTTTTTTCTATTCTTTTTTTATTTATTTAATTTTTTTGACGTATTTATTTTTTTATAAGATATTTTTTTATATTCAAATCATAAATAAAATAAAAAGAAAAATAAAAAGGGTCATATCAAACACTGCATGGTCACTGACTTCAGTAGATGGCATAGATTCAAGTTCACTTAGAGTCTCTTTTTTATTTTCGGGTTTGTCACAGGATAAATATTTTCTTATATTCATTCTCAAAGGAGAGGAATTAAACGATTGGTTCGACTTCCGTTCTGCCACCAAATTTCAAAATATTATTATTTAAATAGTAAGATTTTAGTTAAATTTTAGTTATATTTTATTTGAATTTAATTTTTAAAATTTAATTAAAAATTTTTAAATTTTAATTTTTTTAATCCACTTATTCCGTGAAACTATGAGAGATGGACATAGTAAAAATAAAATGATAAATTATTAATGTTTCCTGGGGGCAACTGCACCCATAGCCCCTCCCCTTACGGATACCAATGCCTAATCCAAACTTTAAACCCTCGCAGATTAAAGTCAATGGATACAATATCGGGGGGACAAACTCAAGTATCTGAGGAGATTGGCATATAATTCAATCAATAATTTTATTTAAATTAATTTCAATAATAATTTTCAATAAATGTTTAATGAATCTTTTTGTTTTCTTTTGATTTTTATTTTACTATTTTAAAAATATAATTAATCCTTAATTTATCAGAATTTGTGAAATATTTGAATTGTACATGTGTCATATTTTCATTCAAAATCATCAATAATTTAATAATCTTTACATAATTTCCCCTTACGCAATTGTCTTTCCGCAATTGTCCATTGTGCAATTTTATGGTCACTGTTCTGAAGATGAGGGTTAATCCATCGAAATTAATAAACAATTTCAAACATTTTAATTAGCTTTTTAATTTTACTAAAAATTTTGTATATTTTTTCGTAATTTACATGTGAAATGTTAAATACCTTTTTACTGTACCATTTTCCATCTATTTTGACATTTTAACCGTCAATTATGACTTTGTCAATGAATTTTGACACTTGATGTAAAAAAGGTTTCAATTCAAATTCAATTTTTTGTTCAATTTAGAATCATTAATCAATTTTTAAATATTTAAACATACAAAAACAACATAATATGAATAATTTTATTAGCAACGAAAACGATAATAATAATGAAAATGCGCCTACCATGAAAACAACACTAAGAGTATTAATGAAAAAATCTTTCTTCCAAATAATACAACATGAAAGAAAAACAGTTTAATTACAAACGAAAATAGATCTATTTTGATACATTTGGATTTTGAACAAGGTTATACAATATCTACGTCCACAGAGATTTTGCAGATAAAACAATACACTGTCCGGATGATTATTTATGAATACAGAAAAAAACAGGGAAAATAATTAAATCCAGGAAGGGTTATAGAACGAGCTTGGCGTGGCAGTCTCGAAATGGCGAAGGTCGTGGTGGAGGACAAAATATGATCTCACCCAATCGAAATGGAAACAGATCGTTCAAATCGACGACAGATAACTCATCGATCGTCCCGTCCTCCTAACATGATGTATGAATTTTTAAAAGTGAAATAAGTGGTATTCCTTCTTGTGTAATTCTGATTTGAGCTTTTAATGGATGATAATTCGAATCGCACTGTGCGGCAGCGGCCTCAATCGGTCAGATCACATGCGTCATCGCCTCATACAATTCGGCGACGCATACCGGATCCACAGAACCTCATGGGCCGCGTATCGACGAACTGAGCAAACCATCCACCTTTTCGAGTGGCGCTCACAGAACGGGGACGCAGTCCGGGAAGCCGCATCAAGCCAGAAGAGCAACCGTAACTCAGCGGTGCACCGATCGGTGTCAATTGGATCTAGTCGGACCCTGATCGACACGAGACCGGCTGATCCGTCCCGCCGAACGAAAATTTCGCACACATTGAAGATGTGCTGGTCTCTACAGCTCGATCCGGAGAACAGCACTTCAATGATAGTGAAAATTGTGCAGCTATCACGGGTTATCTCCGTGCAATAGCACATAATCTATTTCTTTCATAAACTTTTTCGGGGTGAATTTTCATTTTAGATTTGTAATTTTGTATTTATTATTCTAAATTTAGTTTCTTCATTTTAAAATAATTTCTTTCATTTAAGTAATCAATATTTTCAACAATTTAAATTAATTTATTAATTTATTAATTAATTTATTAATCAACAATTTATTAATTTAAAATTTTCATTTCTTACAATATATTTCGGTAGATTTTCCGCTTTCTTCAGGCAACAATTTTCAATAATTGTACTAAATTATATATACCATTTTCCAATCAATTACTGTAAATAAATATATCTAATTATATGTATTTATTTCCCTGAAAAAATAAAAGATATTTAAATTGATTAAAAAATTTATATTAATCAATTATATGAACAACAAAATTCATCCATTAAAAATATATTTTATAACAATATATTTCGACGAATCAACCGTCATCTTCAGGTCTTTAATTATTAATTTAATTGAAATGTATTGCATTAATGTATTTTTCACACATATGTACGTCTTTTTCGATAATTTTAAGTTTACAAAACTTCAATACATTATTCAAATTCGATTTGTTAGTTCATTGTCTGAACTCTGCTTCACGCTAATCATCACTTCTAAACTTTGCAAGTAACCTTCTCAGTTCTGTTTTTTGCTTGTTTGATCTATTCTTATCTACAAAAATTAAATTAGAAATGAAAAATAATATATGAATATGTAATTATGTATTAACAAAATCACAATTTGAATGTAAACATTTATTGACACCACAAACAGATTTTCAGAGAGCATCTTTCTTTAATTGATTTTGTTTTTGCATTCAAATCTAAAAAAACAATGAATAGGCAATTTTTTAATATTAATTTTTAATTTCTTAAATTTTATTGGTAAAAAGGCATTGCGTAATTTTTAAAATTTCTATTAATTTTTAAAATATATTAAATTTAAGTTAAAGTTGTTTAGTAAAAATATTATTGAAATTCATAATTATAAAACTTTAATTAATTAGTACTTAAAATTAATATCATTAAATTAATTTCATTAGATTCAAATAATCAATCAATAAACATATCAATCCCATCTGAGTAGGAGAGTCACTAATCTAAAAAGCATACAAACAACAAACTTACAACATTCCAAATTATCCATCACAATATGACTAATAATATAAAAATGAAATCACGCTAATCAAAAATTCTCAATAATTTAGTTGTGACTGCCGATCGAACATTGATTTTAGGGCAACGTCAGAATCTTCCATCTATTGGTTGAAGCTGAGAAAAAAGTATAGATCATTTGCACTGTATGGAAGAAGTTTACTGTCTCTAAGCAAGAGTTAACGGCACTTCTACCTACCAGATGTAGTAAATAAGCAGCACAGGGTATGTATCTATAGCAAACTCATATTACTCTAGAATTCTTTTATGCATGCCCTTGTAAATTTGTGTATATCCGACAATATTTTCATTTTCTCCATAAAATAATATGAAATCCATTTATAATTGATAATAATTCAAATCAATAATCCAATAACATAAATTAACAAATTTAAATTTGCCAAAATTTTATTTTTACTAAATTAATCAGTTAAAACAACAATTATTTTTTGTTACGAAATTGACAATTTTTTTGTCAATCAATAAACATTTACACACAAAAACAAACATGCACACACATAAAATCAGACTATTACATTCACACACACACGATATTAATACACACGCACATTTTATTTACATTTATCGATTCGTTAAAAAACAAACATTTTCAGCAACAACAGAGAGATAGTATGATATCTTGATGGAAAGCACAGAAATTCAAAAAGTGTAGATCAGAAATTTCTCATGACAGTGAATTTTTAAAAACAGTTAGTAATGGTTATAAAAGTTCAATATTCAATATCAAAACACACATTCAATTTAAATATTGATTCGAAATCACATCAAATTTTTAATGATCGTTTATAACCGAATTTAAATTATTTTATTTTACTACTTTAATTTAATTAATTTATTTACATTTACTTTTAATTTAATACTTTAATTGTTTAATTTTATTTATTTAATTTACAAATGGGCTCAAGTAAGAGTCAAAGGAAATCACAACGCGAACAGTGGGTTACCTCAAATTTCATTTTCAAGACCTAATAGTGTCTGGATTTGCAGAACATCTTATTGTAGACTTATCAAGAGGGTTGATGGTGTCAGTAAAATCCTGTTACATCTCTTGCTTAACGGAAACTAAATAATTTGTTAATTTTCTGCTCTTAGTTTTAAGAACTGAAACAGTATGGGTCTTGTTATTTAGATAGTTTTCTCTTTTGTCCACTACTTAACTGAACACGTTTCATGTTGGGATTTGAACCTAAAGCAATTATGTGAAAAGATGTAAATGAAAAATAAATAAATTATATAATCAATGGTATCATTTTCCGATTATTCATAACTACATATTTTAACACAAAACTGTAATTACTAATTACATAAATATTAGAAAATTATGCAAAAAGTAAGGCTAAAAATAATAAACTTACGCTCCTATCAATAATTGCTTTATCAAAATCGATAAATGAATTCCTTCAACACTTTTAGAGCTTGCCAAATGTAATTGAGTTTAGAAATTCAAATATTAATCAAAGTTTTATTATTACGAAATTATACCAACAAAACATTTAAACAAGTTTATAGCAAATAAATAAATACGTAAATGTATAACATTAATTATTCCTTTTTAAAAAGTTTACATAAAACTATCAAAAAATGACACAAGCTAAAAATAATTTAACTTTAATTTAAACTATAGTCTTAGATTTCATAAATTAAAGAAAAATACTTTTTATTCAAAAAAAGTTTAATCAATATTTCGTTTCATCAATTTTTTTAATGCATTGATTCTAGCAGGAATGAATTTAAAAAGCTTTTTTATAATTAAAGGACTAATTTTTCCGCTTCTTCTACTTCTGCCCAAAGATCATCTTCGTTTACATAACAAGTTGGCCTCTTTGAAAATATTGCAAACTGAACTTTATGAAATACTTCATTTATCCTCAATAAATCAATTTTAAATGCCTTGTTTTGCCAAGCTAATAACTTTTGTTTTACAATTATACTAATTTTCTCATTATACTGGAATTTCTTTTAATAATATATTGTACATTATTTAATATTAAAATCTCAATTTATATGACTTTAAATACAATATTTATAAATTTAATATTTTAACTACACTTTTTGGATTCGACAATAGTAGATCAGTAATGACGCAGTCACAAATTTATATAAAGGGTTTTTAACTGACTTTCGTCTTCTCTATTTTGTCTTTATGATTCACTGTCAGTAGTTAGTGAATTTGTTGGGGTATATAAGAGTGATTGTAAAAACAGTTATAAAATGAAGTAAAACAAGGATTTCTTTTTATAAAAATATTTATTTTTTATACACAATATTACAAGTTGAATTCAAGGTGATTTAAGGAACTTAATCTATTTGAGATTTTTGATTTTAGGTAAAGTGGGAAAAGATATTTCTTTTACCCACGAAATAGTTTAAATAAAAAGTTATATAATGATATTTTACTGAGAAAATATATAAATATATTCGAAGTTCACGCTTTTTACTTTTGACTTTTGTTCCTTTCTGTTCTCCTATTCCGTTGTAATTTGCACCTTTTATAGGGCTTGTATCAGCTGTTTTATTTTTGAGAACTCTTTCAAAGGAAAATTTCAATTGAAATGCTTCTTTACTAATTGGTAAGAGCTTCTGTTTAAATTTTCAGCTGTCTTTTTAACTACTTCAAATTTCTGCTTAACTTTTCAACTGTTTCTAACTCCTTCAAATTTTTTTAAATATCAGCTGTTTCTTCATTAATTTTCTTAATTAATTCTAGCAAAATCTATCTATCTTTCTCTTTATATAACCTTCTTCTTAACTTAATCTTTCCTTATTTATTCTTAAAATAATTTAATTATTCCTTTCTATAAAATATTCTTTTATTCCAAGCTCTTTATTTATCATTTAATTCATTCTTAAAATAACTGTTTATATATAAGTAATATTTATTTTAGATAAAAAGTAAATATTACTATTTAACTTTTACAGATTAAAACAAATAATTAAAATACTTATATTAAATTGATACTATACTCAACAAATATGTTGAGAAAAAACGATGTGTTTTGCGATGAGGTTTTCTTTTATTTTATTTTTCTAGTCTTCGTTATTTGATTTTGATATTCTTTCTTTTTTAATTATGATTGCATAAATACTAACAATCATACAATAAATCGAGAGTTAGAAATGTAATCGTGTCGCACGGATCTTTGTTTATATTTATACACAATAATTGAAAATGTATGAACTTCTACGATTAAATATAATTAGAAGAATTTGATGCAACAATTAACAGATAATAGGCACGGTAAAATAAAAGATTATTGATCACCTAAAAGGAATAAAAGATTGCAGGAGGTTATGAAATAAATCAAATATAAATTACTTTTCAATTTTAGAATGTTCTTGGATAAAATCACAAATTAATAACTACCATCAACTGATATAGGATTTTTTTGTAGTTGAATCTTGTGATTCAATAGTTTGTCATACAAATTGTTGAATTGATGGAAGGTGGCCAAATGGTTGATTAGATGGAAAGTGGCTGGACAGACAATAAACTGGTATGATTTTTGTAATATTCGAGAAGTGTCAGAAATTTGATGATGCGAAAATTAGCAAATTAAATTTCTTGTTATTAATTCTAATATTAATCAACAGCAGGAGTTTATAAGAACTAGGATAGTTTCCTTTGGGATAGACAAAAAATCTTCATAAGGCAAATAATTACAAATATAAAACTAATAATTTAATATTTTGTGATCGATTGTTTGATCGTTAATTTAATTAAACTTAAATTATCATAACGATCATAAGTCGTTAGGATAAAATAATTAAAATAAATAATATAATATAAATAGTATAATTATACAATAATAATAAGTGTTACCTAATAATAAAGGATAAAACGTACAAAAGAATAAAAAAATATATAAACAGAGAAGTAATGAATTGTAAAAAATAAAAAAATGATGAAGAAACATAAAGGCAACCCATGTTTTATACAATGATTTTTTTGTTTGTCGTAAAGATGTTCTGTAGAAATTCTTCCTTAGCTAATTATTTTCGAAAATTAATTTTTATTCATGCCTTCATGGAAATATCGATTTAATTTAATTTTCAAATCCGTCGATAATTATAATTATTATTCGTATAATTATAATTTTATTGCATGGGGAGAATATAATTCTTGACTTGACCTTCTTTTCTTCCCTTATTTTATTGTTTTTCTTGTTTTATTCATTCTTACAATTTCTTTCACATGGATGAATAAATGTAAAATAAATATAAAAATAAAAAATAAATACATAATACAACAAAAATACATACACACCAAAGAAATGAAAAATTACGTAGTTTTAAGAAGAAACAAAAATATAAAAGTGAAAAACAAAAAAGTGAAGCACAAAATAAATCTGGATTAATAAAAAGAAGGGTTCTACAGTTAAGTTCAAATTTTAATTTTAATGCATCATCAGGTAAAATTATTTTACTTAAATTTGAAGTTTTTATGTTGTTTTCTATGTTAAAATTATAAATTCCAAATAATATTCCTAAATTTTATGTTTCTTATTTTGTGCAATAATCTTATCATTGATAAATTTCTCAGAAATATTATTAGAAAAAGCACTACCTAATTGAAATTAGTGATCATCATTTACATTTCTAAGAGCAGCTCTAGTTGTTGAGAATTCTTTCATCAATCAACTCAGATTAGTTTCTTTCTCGATCATTTTCATCAAAATTTTCTCTCTGACCAAATATTTACTTGTTTTGTTATTAAATGTGAAACAGAATATCAACTAAAAGTAAAATAAAAAATAAATAATAGTAAAATTAAATCACATAATATTAATGGCTTTTGTTAAATAAATGGTTGAGATGACATAGCTAACTGAAGAAAGCTTCTCATTCTCGCATACATGGTAGCCCTTAAGTCCCTAACCTTTTTAAACACAATAGAATTCAACGTAACATTGTTTGTTAATTAAAAAGAACACTGGTAAACGATCAAAGGGCTCAACCTGATATCCATAATTGTTAATGCATAATTAGAAGCGTCGGAATGTACGTTTGTGATTTGCCTGTAATGTATATGCATGAATAGCTAGGGTTTCATGTATGACTGCGTCTTTTAGATCGTTGACAGTACGACATTTTCTCGATAGGGCTTTAGGCTTGATTGTTGCAAGAACTTAAATCCTGGCTTCTTATGAGCTCTCTGGTTGCAATTGCCGTATGAACTGGAGCTCCGTCTTATTGGAAATAACATGAAAAAAGTAGGAGCCTTTTCTCCAATACTGGTATAAATTCTAGGTAATCGTTGGCCGTTATCATTCCACTGAGGAAGAAGGCCCAGTGACGTGATTAGTATTCATTGCCACCCAAACCATGGCAGAGAGAAGATTCTGGGCAACCTACTTCTAGAAGTAGAGATTTTCTTTGCTACAGAAAGATGAGTTGATTTGCTTCACATCCCTATTAAAAGCATATTCATCGTGAAAAATAAGTTGTTACGCTTTCCGGGATTAACATATTTTCCAAGGTTGACTTTGCAGCACTTCACTCGAAGCTATCGATCAGGCTCTGCCAGTAATTTAATTTGATATGGTTTCCATGGTCTCAATTTCAAATCGTCTTTTTAAATTCTTTGCAGAGTGGCTCGTGGAATATTCAAATCTGCTTATCTTTCCTTAGTAGGCAAAAGAGAATCGTCCACCAGCGAACCGCTTTCAAAGAAATTCGCCATTCACTGGAAATGATTCTTCCTTTATATGGTTCACTGTTATAATTTTCTCGCAGCCTTGTCTTTGCTTTTCGCATGGTCTGGTTTGATTTTTTAGATTCATACAGCCACACTGCTGCTTGTACATGATATTGAATAGAATATGGGCTGGTATCACTCATTTTAAATTAAAAATGTGTTAAAATTTGCTCACCATCGTTTATTACAGAATTAAGTAGAGTATACATCATGATTTATGACAATTATTCTTTCATTTGCAGTACATAGAATCTTAAAGTCATATGTATTTTGTACTTGTCTTTGGTTTTTGCAAAACGATAGGGACTTTTGGGTCACCTTGTACTTTGTAGTATGGATGTAAAGTATCAAAGTCTAGTCTTTTCTTAAATTATTCTTTATTTGAGTTACTAATTCTAGAACAAAATTTTAAAAAATTACAAATGACTAAATTACATAAAAATTTACACACAAAAATTTTGTATTCATATAAAAATATCAGTTATTGTTTGGAATTTAAAATTAATTTTTTAATATTGGAATCATATTTATTGATATTCCTCCATCCGATTCAAATTTAAATCTATGTCGTTGAATGATAATTTCTGAATTTTTATTGCCGCTTGATATATATTTGATGTATAGTTGGTATGTCATATAAGTGATAAAATTATAAAAGAAATTTAAATTAATTAATTAAACATGATTAATTTAATTAAAAATGTCATACATAATCAATAAAAACAAGATAAAAAATGTTATTATATACAATCCAAACACATTTATTAATAAACAAAATAACTTGACAAGGTTAACATTAACTTTTTTCTTATTAGATACTAGTGTGTAGATGAACAGAATGGGTTATATAATGTCCACTCACTATTATACTTATTGGACTAAGAATAAATTGTTTAAAAGTATTACAAATTAAAATTGTTAACGATATAATTTGAAAGTAAGAAACAATCCAACAAACTAAAAGATAATTTTTTTAAATCACAAATAGAACGAAAGATTAAGTTTAAATCAGGTGTTAGAAACAATAATAATAAAATACTTTGATCATTCACTTGGATGATACGCTAAATTTTTCTTCTTCAGAAAATTGATTTGATCCTGATATAAGACACTGAATGGAATCGGATTTGAGTGAATTATTTCATAAACGTCGTTGGAGACGTCAGACAAGAAAAAAAATAATATGACAATCGAAAAATAATGTAGAAATTCATACAGTTGTAAATTTAATTTGCGATAATATTTGTGATAGATTAATCAATTGAATATTTTAATTCAAATATAAATAATCATATTGCTTAGCGGCAAATTTATGATAACAATAAATTATAAATAATAATAATAATTAGACATTACATTTATCTATAATATTTATATAATAATAATGATAAAATAAATAACAATAATAAAGATAAATTCGTATGATAATAATAATGATAATAACTTAATATAATAACAAATTTAAACATATTCATATACCGTATTATCGCACAGATAAGGCGCGACCTATCTGAGAGAAAAATGAAAGTTAAAAAAAACAAAAGTAGTTTCGACTTATACGACCCATATTATCACAAAAAATAATAATAAATTAACACAAATAAAATTTTAATACTTTTATTCAAATCCATCAAAATCATCATTCATTTCATGACTTGTATCCTCAGATACATGTTCATATATAATATTATCATCAAATTTAAAATCCTGCTTAAACCTCAAATTTTAGTACGATAAAAGTCACCTTGAACACACGACACAGTAATTTCATTCCATGAATCTACAATCTACTGATATATTTCACCATACGAAACACGTTTCATAACCCCACCTGTGGTAAATGAATGTAAATCGCCAGACATCCATTGATTCAATCTTTCTCGGAGTTTAGATTTAAACGATCGATTTACTGAAATATCTAGTGGTGGAAGAATGTTTGTAACACAACCGGGTATCACTGCCATTTTTGAATATTTCAAGATCTTTAAATTTACTTCGTCAGTTAAATGAGTTCGAGCTGAGTCTAAAATCAGGAACGAAACTGGTTTAAAGAACGAATTCGGGCGTATTCTCCATACATCTTCGACCAATTCACACACTATCTTGCTGCCCACACATCCTTTGGGTTTGACCTTTATACCTCGCGGAAATTGTTGATTTTTGGGGAACGTCTTTCTTTTAAAGATTACCAATGGGGGTAGTTTCCCACCATCAGCAGTAACAGAAAGCATCACAGTAAAATTAGCCTTGTTGTGTCCGGTAGTGGTGATTCGAACTGTTTTTATTCCAACTTCATCTTCAGTGCTATTTGTTGGCATGTCAAAACTCCCTGGTATTTCGTTCACATTACCAATGTGCCTTGGCTCAATCCCAACAAGATTATTATGACGATATTTGAGAAAATCAGCAGTTTTAACTTCCAAAATTTGCAAGTAAAGCTTGACCAACCGAAGTCCTCTGTAATAGTACATTTTCTGTTATTTCATTCTTCGGTTTTATTTTCAAACTCATATATTCAATTCTTATAAATTTAACATATCTAAGTATTTATATTTTCCTTATTTTACTACGAATTTCGTTGGTGTCTTTAACAGAAGTCTTTCCCTCAGTAGTCGCTCTGGCATCATTTAATCAATCCGAGTTCATTAGTCAGTCTGTCGAAACATCCTCAACCTATGTAAAAAAACATCTTTCCATGTTAACAAAAATAATGAAAATATGAAAATATTAACTTTATAAAAGATTTTTAAACAAAAGAAAAGGTATAATTTTTAAAAGAAAGTTATTTAAGTGACATTGAAACTTCACTCACAAAAAATCACATCAATAAATCTTACTTCTCGCCTTTTTCCAGGAAATATCATCGTCATTTAAATTCGTGCCAGATAATGTTGCAATTTCTGCAATATTATTTAAACAAATAATAAGTAATGAGTGATTTTAATGTAAAATAACTTTATTACTTTTCGCCGAACAATATATTTATCGATAAAATTATTGATAACAATTTTGTCATTTTAAACTTGGATTTTTCCTTTTACTACTTTTCCTGGATTAGGAATTTTTGTTTATATCTCGTGAAATAGAAACTGAAAGTAACGAAAACAAAAAAAACCTTAACAACTTAAACACAAAAAGTTTAAAAAAAGTCAGCGATATATAAAGTTATCATGGTTATCTGAAGTTCTTCAAAACATCTTTGAACAAACAATTATTTTCAGGTAATGTTTCTTCACTTTTTTGAAGATCGTTAATTGAATCGATATAAAATCATTTAAATTACAAAAATAATGATCGATTACCGGGACAGAATCTGCACTGGTTCGCAGGTGATCCCTGTGCATCATCCGATTGTAAAAAAATTTATCGCCTTTGGTACATTGGAATTTTTCCAGTAGATAATCTGCAATTTCCCATCGGAATTACAATTCGCCAGTTATCCAAATATCATCTAATAATATTTCAATCTAAGTACAATATTTTGGAAATACGTGATTCTTGTTTTAATCTCGGTATTTTGATTAATTACCAATCGGTTTCGATTAATACCATTTTATTATTGGAGAAGTTTGTTTTCATTTAGTTATACGTATAATAATAATAACAACAATAATAATTAAACAATAGACTCATTTTGTTATTTGTTATAATCCGATATATTTTTTGTCGTTCCATATAAATTATTTCTAACATCATTATTGATAATATCTAGTTTTTAAACCCACAAACTGTCATTCATTTTGCTTCCCTACATCACAAATTTTTACATTTTTTCATTTTCTAATCTTATTTGTATCCACTTCCTTAAATAGTCTTTAACTATCAGTTTCGCCGATATTCTCCCATAAGCTTTTGTATAATCGCAAGGCTATCACTCAAAGAAAACTCACACACATTATTTTTAGTACGTATTTGTATTGACTCAACTGTTTTCATATTTGAGTCACAACTACATTCTCGATCGAAGAGATAGATTGTTACGCCTCCTAAAATTAACACACCAGTCAGAACCAGCTTTCAGTAGAGAACTTCGAAAAATTGTCAGTAAAGGGTCATTTACACTAGTCAATATTTTCATTGCAATCCCTTAAATTTCTTTTTATTTTATAAAAATTACATGTTACATAATATATTATACAATAAAAGTTATATCTGAAAATTACTTTGGCAAACGGATCTTTATTACTGATTTCAATAAAAGTAGAAACAGTTTTTATTTTCTTGTAATAATATTTAATGAACTTGAATACCTAAACAGTTGTCCATACAAATTTACGATTTTTTAGTTTTCTAACAATAGCACAATAAAATTTTATTTTGGGAGGTTTTAGCTCAGTAGTTTTGTTAAATACATTATAATACACTATAGTCCTACATCGAAAGTTTATTTTATTGAACAGAAAATGAACAAAATATAACTGATATTGAGAGATAAAAACAAGTGATGAGACAATGTAAGCTCTTATGCACTCACGACAACATCAAAATGTGTTTCAGTCTGGTTGTTTAAAAAAATGCCATCATTTGTTAGTTTGTCCAAAGAGAGAGATGATGGGTTCACTAACCACTTCAGTTCCTCGCCGTATTTAGAATAGATAAGGATGTCTGTTTCAAATAAAGATGCTGCACCGATTATTTCGGCTTCAGTTGCCCAAACACTGTCATGAACCATTTCTACTTTGATCGACGTTCTGTTCCATATTGATTTGAAAAATATTTTCGAATAGGTTGCTCGAAGACTGCAAGTGCTCGACAACTTTTCCTCGCACTGCAGCAAAATTTACCTCAGTCCCTTTTAAAATAAAACTGATACACCAAAAGAAGCAATTTCCATCCTCTGATGCGATGTATGCGCCTTGAGAGTGCAGAAAGCGAAAAGTGTCCAAATGAAATATTTTTTTATACGGCACACCCTATCAATTTGGAAAAAGTAACACGTTTGGTAATCGATATGACTTTGTGTTGGGGTTCAGTCCGATTCTGATCAGACTTTGAAGTAGTTTGTGAATCAGCCAAGACAAATGATTCCTCCTGTAAATTCTTATTTTCTTTGATCATCGGAAATTTGTAATGCTTTAAATCAGGGGTTCCCAAAGTGTCGTACGCGTAACACAGGTGGTACGCGAGCTACTGTTCAGTGGTACGCGGTCGGTGGATATTTTTTTTTAAGTTTTGGCATTACACAGACGGCAACCTTCTTATGAACGAAGGCATGAAGCGAGTTTAAAATTAAAAGTTGAAACAGCAAAAGAATTAAACAACAGTACTATTTCAAGAAAGCCTGACCTAACTAAGAAGATAGTGCGAGACTGGAGAAAAAATGAAATATTTTAAGGAAGATGCCAATGAAAAAAATGTGAAATAAGAAAAGGAATCATCCGATTGCCAAAACTTGAAAATTATTTTGAAATTATGTTGAAGGTTATGTTGAAAGTTATGTTGAAAAAATCATGTGTTGAAACAGAGATAAAACGGCTATATTATCAACGTTAACGTTGCCAAGATTAAATCAGTTTATTCAAACATATATTCTAATACACACTTCTGTCTTCTAACAATAAACCAAAACAAATTAGACAATAATTATAAACTTGAAATCCTTTTCAAAATTTACAACAGTATGATTACATCCTAAAACAAAGTATAACACTGAGTAAAACATCCTTTTGGAAATACTTTACGACTGTTCAAGTATATTAACCCAAAATGCAAAGAAAAAAACGTACTGCACCCATAAGGAAGTACAATTCAGAATATCTTGCGTATGGATTTACGTATATTGGGTTAGAAAATGAACCTTCCCCCAGTGTTTGATTTGCTACGAGAAACTTTCAAACCATTCCATGAAACCTTCCCTCCTATTACGGCATTTACAAACCAAGCATGGCGATGTATAAGACAAACCATTAGATTATTTTCAGCGAAAACTATCAAATAAACAACAAATAAACCAATTCATCGGAATTGATATGAAAGCGACCGAAGCATCATATAAAGTTAGTTTAAGAATTGGCAAAGCAGGCAAATCTCATACAATTGGGGAGTCTTTGATACTACCAGCAGCTACGGATATGGTACATTCAATTATAGGAGGAAAAGCAGCGATACAATTGAAAGTTATCCCCTTATCAAACAATACCGTATCTCGACGCATTTCAGACATGGCTTCAAATATTAAGGAATAGTTAATCGAAAAGGCAAAGGCTAGCACATATTATTCGTTGCAATTGGATGAAAGTACTGATGTGAGGAACCTGACTCAGCTTCTTACATATATAAGATTTGAAGACGAAGGATCTGTCAAAGAATTTTTATTTTGCGAAGCCTTGCTGAACCGAACTACTTCCAATGATATTTTTACAAAGCTTGATTGTTTTATAAAATACCATAATATTTATTGGACTAAATGTGTTGGTGTTTGCTCGGATGGTGCACGTACAATGACAGGCAAATACAACGAAGTTGTTACCAAAATTAAAAAAAGTAGCCCCTAAGGCAAGATTTGTACATTGCAGCATTCATCGTGAGGCTCTTGCCACAAAAAAAATACCAGTGGATTTATCGTCGGTGTTAAATGAAGCAGTGAAGGGGGTGAATTATTTAAAACCAAGAGCTATGAACTCAAGACTTTTTTCGATTTTATGTGATGAATCGTATCGTCAACTTTTGCTTCATACCGAAATAAGATTGCCGTCTCGAGGGAATGTACTAAAACGCCTTTTGGAGCTACGTTCAGAAGTTCAAATTTTTCTCTCGAATTGCAATCACGAATTAAGTAATCGCTTCACAGATGAAGTATGACTTTCTAGGCTACCTTACTTGGCAGACATATTTAGCCGTCTCAATAACATCAAGTTTACAGGGTGCACATACTACGATATTCCTTGTTCATAACAAAGTAAAGAGTTTTATAAAAAAACTTGCCTTTTTCATCAATGAAATTGAAAGAGAGCAAAATTTCTCTGTATTTCCTACTTTGGAAACATTTTTGGTTGAAAATGAAATACCATTAAATATGGTGTTGATGGAAAATATAAAGGAGCATTGCGTGTAGTTAATTCTAGAATTTAAAAAATATTTTCCACAAGATCTTTCGGAAGAATTTTGGATTAGGGATCCATTTGCTGTCGAAGCCGAACTTTTACCAGATTCACTTACTCTGCGAGAAAAGGAAGAATTGATCGAGTTCTCATGTAATAGCAGTCTCTCCCAAGAACTGGAAAAAATAGTTTTGGCTGAATTTTGGATGGTAAGGCGAACTGAATATCCACTCATTGCTGACAAAGCTGTAAAATTTATATTACCATTCAGTACGACTTATTTATGCGAATCGGGGTTTTCATCAATGGTTTATATAAAAAATAATTTTAGAAATAAATTGAATATTGAACCGGATTTAAAGTTAAAATTGAGTCAAATCAATCCTGAAATTGAAAAACAGTGTATGCATGAACATGTACATTCTTCACACTAATAAACTTTTCAATAAATTTCTAATCGCATTCTTCATATTAATAAAGATAAATATTTCTCTATTTTTTCTTACAAGTTTTATTATTATTTTTTTATTAGCATCCAAAGGTTAAAACACAATGGTGGTACATCCATTGAGCTTAGTAGTCATAAGTGGTACGCGAAAAAAAGTTTTGGAACCCCTGCTTTAAATGAAATACATGGTAACGTTGTTTTAATGATTTGTCATCCATTCTTTGAAGAATACAGTGATTGCTGTTGAGATTGGACATTTCCTTGATCGTATAAGGTCCAAGCCAATGGCATTGAAGCTTGTCATCTTTTCTGTCATTACGTCTTACGTTCCTTAGCAAAACCTTGTCACCAAAACCACTGTGAACGGTGACGAGTGTTGTATTCCTCGTACTGTTTGCTTTGGGCTTTTGACATGTTTTGTTGCGTGGCATCCTGGATTCCTTGTTTCATCACATAAATTTTGATGTAAGTTTCGGAAATGTCATTGGAATAATTATCATCTTCTTCGCCATCTAAATCATTGAAACCCACTTTGAACTTCATGTCAATGAGTAAAACAAGGTCTCTGTTGTAGAGCATAACAAACGGGGAAAATCCGGTAGACTTGTGCTTTTGAATACGTAAAGAAAAGAGTATTCCTTCAACCGATTCAGGCCATCTCTCCACATAATCCTCTAATGTTTTTAAGATACTTCGTTTGATGGTTTGATTAGCTCGCTCAACTAAACTATTGCTTAGAGCAGTGATAGGCAACCTTTTTCAAGATCGGGTAAATTATAATATTTTTCAATTTCTACTGGGTAACTGGGTAATTAACTCATATTTCTAAGTGTATAAAACATTTATTTTACATATTACACACATTTTAAAATATTTGTAATTAATGACTTCCTTGATGCTGAAATTCGTTGAACAATTTTTCTAAATTAGGTTGATATGTTGTTTTTAATCTGATGTAGGCATCTGAATTTTCCAGAGTTAATCTATTCCTCGCAGAATTTAAAATGAATTTCATTTGTGAAAATATTTGCTCACATATATAGCTGGAACCAAAAGCAGACAACAAAGCAAATCCAACTTTTTTATACAGGAAAATCTTGGTGGAAGTGATGACCAACAATTTGCTATTAAATTAAGGTTATTTGCTTCAGTTCTCTCAAGTTCTGCTCTTAATTCTTTGAATTTTTCTTGCCAGATATTGGAACTTTTAAAATCAATAAATTCAAGTGAAAATTTATTTATTTGAAGGAATTTAAAATAAGCCAGATCTATGTCTTTATCATCCATTCTATTGGGACATATAATAAATGAAAACATTGAACCGTTTGATTTTAATTTATCAAATCTGGATGAAAAATCTTCTTTTATGTTACGGACATAATTAATAAGCATTTCCAAATTTGAATTATCAATTTCATTACCAATAAATTTGGTCATAGGGAAATATTGGAATGTTGAAGTTTGTATATCCCTTTCAAAAAGTTGTAACTTAGCTCTAAAGCTCTTCCACTCTTCAAACAATTTTAGAATTGTATGCTGATTTCCTTGTAAACGCAAATTAAGCTCATTAAAATGATTTATTATGTCCATCAAAAATCTTAGTTTCAACAACCAGAGTTTATCATCAAGTTGAGGAAAGTTTTCTTTTATTTCAATCAAGAAAATTTGAATGGCATCAGTGAGAGAAACAAATCTGTTCAAAACTTTTCCCCTACTAAGGCAGCGAATTTCTGTGTGTAAAAGCAAATCACCATATTCGGCTTCTATTTCATTTAAAAATTCTTTGAACTGCCTGTGGATTAGCGATGAACGAGTTACAATTATATTGACAATTTTAACCACAACACTCATTACTTCAGTCAACTGTTTGGCAGATGCTTTTGCGCATAAACTCTCTTCATGAATGACGCCATAAAATGATAAAAGTGGACGTTCAAGACAGTTTTCCAATAATTTTACAAAACCAACATTTTTCCCCAACATTGCTGTAACATCAGTAGTAACTGAGAAAAGTTTTCTTTTTAAATCTAAGGATTTTCCGTTTTTAAAATTAATAAACGCCATTAATTTTTCAAAAATATCAACCCCTTTCGTGGTACCTGTCATAGGTGCGAATTCACAAAGTTCTTCATGTATATCTGGAGAATTGATGAATCCATATCGGGCAACTATGGCCAACCTAGCAATATTATTAATATCTGTGCTTTCATCAATAGCGAAGCTAACAACATCACAATTTAATAGATGATCTTTGACTTGCATATCAACATCTTTTGACATCTTTTCAATACGACGTTGAACAGATCTAGCTGATAAAGGCATTTCTTTTATACGTTTAAGTATATCATTTTTGTTTTTGAAGTCATCAAAAAGTGAATCCGTACATTCTAAAAATGTATTTTTTAAAAACTCACCATCCATAAAAGGCTTTCCGTACTTAGCTATGTTAAGCGAAGCAATAAAGCTCGACTTCGTTGATGGCTGATGTTTAATTACGAACTGCTGTAATGAATTCTTTTGTTGACCATATTAATATACCTATTAATATACCTATTAGTAAATTACGCAACACATAAAATAACATGTAAATTAAATCCGTAGAATATTAAAATAAGCAACAGAGAAAAACTATGGCAACGGCAAGCAATAACGGTGAATTCAAATTTCGAATGGTTCTGAGAAAAACAACATCATAGAATTTTTTTTGGAATTTATTGATAATTAGTATTTTGAATTTTCAATGCACTCTTATAAAAATAAATATTCAAAAAAATGGTAACGATTGGGTAATTGAATATATGGCTGTGGGTAATTGCATTACCCGCGGGTAGGGGGTTGCGTATCACTGGCTTAGAGGATGGTAAGCACTTGTTACTCTTATGATGTACACCAGTAAGTTTGTGTAGTGTCTCAGAAACAGAATTGATGAATTCGAGTCCTTGGTCATTTATTTGTACATGGAAATATCCATGACGACAAATCACTTAATAAATGAAAGAAGTTACAATCACTGCGTTCTTATTACCGACAGCCTTGGTTCCCACCCATTCGGAAAGGTAGTCAATCAAGACAATAAGATATTTTAGGCCATTTACTCCAGGAAGTTGGGTTATATCGATACCAACCTGATGTATCACTTTGTTGGGAATCGTCACTGTCTGTATAAGTTGAGCATATGTAAGCTGACGATTTTGTGATTTCTGACAACGATCGCAACTGCGTATATATTTTTTCACATCTTCATACATTCCATGTAAGGTGATCTTGTCGTCGAACGTCGCTACGCACCGCGACAAGAACAGGGATGACATGGATGCGGTTGACTTCAATTGGCCATTGAAACGTGATCGGATGCATAAATTCTCCGAAAGAGGGGCGGCCATCTCGCCCGAACGTGGAATAGTGGTGTTCGACACACAAGGTTGGTGTCCATGAGATGAGCCGATCCAACGCTACGGATCGCGGATCCGGACGAGTGTGAGTAAAAATTAAATTGACAGGTGAAATGAAAAAATTTATTTCAGACAGTTCCGACATTTTCATTTTATTTACACACTCAAAGTTCACCATTGTTTCATTTAAAATTTAGTTTATTAAAACAATCACAGTTTTTCTTTAGTCTTTTTAGTTAATTTTTTTACAATTCTTTATTTTTACAATGTAGAATTTTTGTTCACTGTTCAACAATTTTTTAACGTTTGATTCCGCCGCTGGTTATAATTTTTTTATAAATATATATTTTATTTTTTGATTTCGATAACGTTTTAAAAGCTAAAAGTTTTGTAGAAATGTTTTTTTATTGATATTTAATTTTCATCTAGAAATTTTTGTTAAAATTTGTTTTTTTTTATAATGCGTTCAGTACACCATGCCAAAAGAATCTTTTCTTGGTGTGGTCAGACGTTGCATTCATTCCAATTTGAGATCCCATTAATGCGGACTGAATGGATTTTTCGGTTCCTCGATGAACCATGCGAATAATTGTCATCCGTTCTTCATTCGTCCAAATGACTAAAGCATGTGCATACAAAAACAATAAAAACAAATCAGATAAAATAAATGCATGTTTTTGTATATATATAATTCATCCTTGTAAAACTTTGTTTTTATCTATTATGGGATAACTATTAGAATTTGATGGGCAGTTTATTATTTTTTTCAGAGTTTTTATTAGAAAGTAAAAATTCGTTTCTTTAAAGTACTTTAATGATTAATTGGATAAGTGCATACAAAAAACAATAAAAATAAATCATTTATTGTTCTTGTCTGGATTTTAAGAGTAGGCTACGTAGTGAAATTCTAAACGCTTTCAAATTAAAATTTTAAAAAATGAAAACCGATCAGCAGTTCAATTTATTTCAACAAAATTTTGAGTTTAAATATCTTACATGAAGATCGTTTACCTTTTTACCCCTTCAGATTTTAAGAAATTCGTAGGCTATTATCACAAAGTACTCTGTACTGGGTAATATGCTCAACTTACAAAATCAAAAATTCAAGCCTATTTGAAATTATAATTACCTACCTATGATAAAGTATATATATATATATATATATATATATATATATATATATATGAATTGATAATTTACCGTCTTGTTCTTTGACACCTAATATAATTGACAATTTTCAACCACATACACACTCGCTATTCTGCGAAAGTTCGCTCTAGCACCTTTATCTTTCACGTCATTCGAATATTGATATTTTAAAAGAAACTTTTTAATGGCGGAAAAGTCGCAGCGTTCCATGCTGACATTTTAAAACAGCGATCAGTTTGAAAGCAGTTCAACAACGTATTTTGCTAAGGGAGTAAAAATAAAATAGTGAGAGTAATAATTTTAACCTGGAAGTTTTACTGGGGAGTAACAATATTAGGGAGTAAAAATTCAATGCTACACCGGGATTCCGTCCCTCTTCATTTCATAATTCAATTCAAAATTCATAATTTAGTTCATTTCAAAAATTAAAGATCGAATTTCCAATTTTCGCTGTAATTTAATAATTGGGAATAATCTTCTAAATATGTCGATGTCAAATATATATTGAATTCCCCATGTTTTTTTATTATTCCCATTATTTTTCTTTTTTTGCTTTTATACTCAGAGCTTTCGTGTTGAAACCCGCTGAGCTGGTTCCACGTTTCGTTGATTATTTTCATTGCACTATAATAAGTTAAAAATCTTTTTTCGATAATCGTAATTGGTTTTTTAAAATGAACGGTTTTTTCAAAACAATATTCCTTATATAACGAGGTCATCTTTGTTGGACTATTAAAAAGGGCCTAAATTGTAAAAACACACTAAAAGATAATAGACTATGTCTGAAAAATCTCTGAACGTGTTTTTAATTTATTAATTAAAATAAATATATACCTATATAATTTTTATTATTTAAATAATACACCCTTATTTTAGGTTCTCTAGACTGACTATTATTTTCAGTTTTCTTGGCCAAATTGTAAACATTCCAATTCTGTCCTCATGAAAAATAAATTGTATCAGTTATTATTTCGAGAGTTTATTCTATTTTCGACAAGGGTGACGTTGATCACTGTTTAGTTAAATTGTTTAAACCAGCTGTTCAAAATTTTTGATAGATTACTTTTTTAAGATGTTTATTAGCGATGTTTAGATTAGGTAGACGAAATAGGAAGAATTTGATTTGATAATGTTGATAATAGGATCTGTTCCGACTGATCCCGGAGTTGCCCCGAAGACTGGTCGGTGGTAGTAGAGGCATTCAGTAGCCCGAGGGATAGAAGTTCGGGTTCAAAGTCCTGGGCTCATATTGATTTATCGATAATGTTCTTTGAAAAGTTCAGATTTCACGCAATAGTGTTCAAAAAGAGATTAAAAAAATTTAGATTTAATTTTATTAATCAGTTCACAAATGTTTTAGACAATTATAATAATTGACTTTTGTCAGAAATTTGGTCTTTTCTTCTTTTAACAATTCAAAATTGGAAACAATTTTTTTAGCAAAAATAGGCTTTTAATAATTTACAAACTTTATCAACATATCTCCAAATGATTCGTCTTTTAACATTAATTTTTCAATAAACTTTCAATAATTTATCGTTTCTCTTTTTAACAATCACAGCTCTTTTTATAGTTTCAATTCAGAGAAAATTATTTTTGAGGGAAAATTTGGAATGTTGTAAGTTGTTTATATGCTGTTTAGATTTGTGACTCTCCTACTCAGATGGGATTGATATGTTTATTGATTGATTATTTGAATCTAATGAAATTAATTTAATGATATTAATTTTAAGTACTAATTAATTAAAGCTTTATAATTATGAATTTTAATAATATCTTTAGTGAACTATTTTAACTTATTAAATTTAATATATTTTAAAAATTAATTTTTATTTAAAAAATTATATAATGCCTTTTTATCCAATAAAATTATGAGAAATGAAAAGTTAATATTAAAAAATCTCCCATTCATTGTTTTTTAGATTTGAATACATAAACAAAAACTATATCAATCAAAGAAAGATGCTTACTGACAATTGTTGTGAAGAATCTGTTTGTGTTGTCAATAAATGTTTGCATCCAAATTGTGATGTTAATAAATCACTGCTCTTTTTTATAGTTTCAATGTAGAGAAAATTATTTTTGACAACTTTTTGATTCAACAAAAAATAAGAATAATGATAATAAAAAATATCAATTTGCAATTTCGAAAACCTCTTAAATTCACTTCAACTCACAACAATGAATTTCGAATCAATCAAAATCCATTTCATTAAAAAATCATCATAAATAAAAAAGTACGTCTTATAATTTGTCCAAGCGTATGCAAATCGAAATAATAATTTGATCAAAAAAATCACGGAATTTTACATATCGAGAAAAACAAATGTCTGTCTATTAATTCAATAATGAAATTGAGAAAATGTCATTCGATTCATTTAAATATTTCGCAGCGAAACACTCGCATTCCAAAATCATCAATATAGTAGAATAAAAATTGAATTCGTAAACCCCCAGATCACAAATTTAATCTAAATCATATTGCCCTAAAAATAAATCGTCATTTGTTAAAAAATCATTAAACTGACAATTGAAAATGAAATTTCATTTTTTTCGGCCTATCATTTTTTCTCTCCCTGGCACACTGACTCGGTCTTTCAAATCGATTTCTCTGACAACACCAACTAGAAAAAATGTAAATCTGAGTCACATGACTAGTATTATTTTTTTAATATTTAAAAATAATTTAATATATTAATTATTTCTATTTAATTATTTATAAATATGTTCAAAAAAAGAAAAGGAGAGCTTTTTTCTTTTAATTAGGATTGCCTCATAAGTTTTGTCGCAAAAAAAACACCAAAAAAACCAAAATACAATAAAATATAAAATATTTTATCAATCACCCTCGTCATGCAAATGCGAAAAATAGTCGCCATTGTGCTCAATACATCTCAGCCAACGACCAGGAGGCTGCGTATCCCATTTTGGAAAAAATCACATGGTTTCTTGTCAAACCAATGTAGAAGATCTTCGTTGATATCGATGACACCGGCATAATTCTTTCCTCTAAGTGCACATTTCATTGGACAGAATAAATAGTAGTCAGATGGTGAGAGATCGGTGGAGTATGGTGGATATGATAGTACGGTGAATCCAAGCGCATTCAGCTTGTCCTTGGTCTTAGCAGCCGTATGCGGACGAGTATTATCGTGGAGATATTGAACATTGTGGTTTCCTTCATGGAGCAACCGTCTGCGATTCTGCTGAACTGCAATAATGAGACGATCCAGCTGAGTACAGTAGACATCCACATTGATTGTAGCATTTGGAGGTAGACATCTAACAAGAGCAGTCATTTACTGTCCTGAAAGACGGAGGCGAGATGCTTTCGGTTTGTCAGTTTTTGTGTCGGTGTTGCAAGTGGGTTTTCATCCGATTTTCTCCATGATCTATTGTTGAAAGCGCCTTCGTTGTCCCAGTACATCTATATCTCATCGCAGGTGATGATTTGGGACAGGAAATCATTCCGGTGATAACTATCCAATAGCTGTTAAAAAAATCATTTGCGATTATCCTTGTTCTGTTGCGTCAGAGCGTGTGGCACCCAGCAATTTTCCAGGCATCGATATCCCATTGCATTCAAGTGCCGGCACACCGTGGTGTTATCCAGATCAATTCCCTCTGCAATGTTCCTCGTTGTTGCACGCTTGTCTTCAGTCAGAAACTCGATTATCTTTTCGTCTATGTCAAGAGAGGGCCACCCTTCGTGGACTTGATCGTCTATGTTAAAGTTGTTTTCACGAAAATTGGAAATCCACCTTTCACATGTTCTCTTTGAGACTGTCCAACTCCCAGGGTCGTGTTAATTTCTACAGTCATCTGTGAGGGTGTTAAATCCCTTTTCCAGCAATAGTAAATTAATTTACGAATATTAGAGCGATTAAAATCCATTAGGATGATGAAAATGTGCGAAATTTACGAAAATACCATTATTGTATTTAAACAAAAATTCATTTAGAACAGAAAATAAAAATTATTGGACATAAGTAGATTGCAAATGCTATTTTATCTAATTCACATTTTATTAGGGATTGCAAATATATAAGAATTATTTTTGATGCAAGCATATCTGCAGTTAACATAGATATATGTGTGCGACAAAACTTATGAGGCAACCACATATATTAAAATAAAAATAATCATTATAATTGAATGAAACTATAAGAAAATAACTTTAATAGATTATGTATCATAGTATAAATCAAACTTATTCCAGTCACAGAAAATAAATAAATTTACTTAGTAGTATTTTTCTTTAATATGAGACAAAGTCGTGGATTTTTCTTAGATAACGTTGTGACCTACGTTATTATATAGGGTTGCCTCATAAGTTTTGTTGCACACATAAATAAATAAAAATATAAATATAAAACATAAAGATAAATAAATATATACATATAAAATATTATTAAAAAGTGAACACCATTTTTCACAATTTATTTTCGTAATTAATTTCGGCGGATTACCCACCATCTTCAGACTAAATTAACACTGGCTTTTTGCAGCTTATATATGAGAAAGGTGATTATGCAATCAATCAT
>MQRK01205364.1:41374-52739 GCA_001938485.1 Girardia tigrina | reverse complement strand
ATATATATATATATATATATATAAATGTACCATACGGTCTTATGTTGAACAACAAAACCCATTAAAATTGTTTAAATTAATATCACATATTTTTTATATATTATAAATTTAAATATTATATTAAATATTTAAAATTTTAAATTATCCCGACATATTTTTAACTAATTCCAAAAAGTTTCTAACTCCATCCGAGATTAATTTTATTAAATTAAAATTGATCATGGTAAATATATTTGATGAAATTCAGAAACTTTTGGTGAATTTAAATCACAGTCACCTAAAAAGCTACATGTACCGTAAAATGCAAATGACAAAAGAGCGAAGTTTTCAAGACGTCAATTTAAATAATACAGACGATAGATTTGAAATAATTTTATGGAATATCAATTCTATTATTAATTTATTATTTATCCCATTTAGGTTTAACGAGGACATAGATTCATATTTATTGTTGTCAGATGATCAGAACAATGAAAAGCAGTAATATAATTTAATTGCTTATAATAATAATAATAATAAAGAAAAAAATTAAAACATTGAGTCATTTCATTCAAAATTTTATTCCAATATGCCGGTTTCGCCTTCAAAGACATCCTAAGTATTAAGATAATGTATAAACAATGATTTGTGAACTATTATGAAATAGTTATCCTTTTTGAAATCCTTTTAAAGTATTTACAACTAATGTCATAGGTTAAAATTAAAAAAATTTTAATTATTTTAAAATATTATTTTAATTTATATGTTTAAAAATTTAAAAGAAAATTAATTATATTCAAAATTTTACAAATTTTACGATTTACTCCCAGAAATCGAATTTAGTATAAATACATCCATACAAAAGACTATTAGATGCAGTCCGGCAGAAGTTATTCTGGGAAAAAGGATAACACTAAATGGTTCGCGTCATTATGAGTTAGACAACAAGAAAGTAATTGAAAAAGTCCTAATGATTGAAACAGAGTCACCAATGTCAGTAACACCGAGGCGCGAATCTAAAGAAGGTGATTTAGTTTTAGTTAGAATAGAAAACATACAAAAAGGAACGGACCGGTATGAAGGGCCGTATAAGGTTATTAAAAAACCACATGATCGTTTTGTAAAAATGAAGAATAAGACGGGTGAATAATTTGTAGGAATGTAGAATGGCTAAAGCCTTTTAAAGAAGGGGGTGTAATGATGACTAATTATAAACAATCTATATTATATTAAATACTATATTTGCTATAGTAAGGAAACAAAAAAATTACAAAAAATATACAAAAAAATTAAATTTGCTATTTATATTTAAAAAGGATTCACAATATTTTTTATTAATTCTCCTGAATTGTTGTTTAAATAATATGGTATAATTGTGGATATAAATAAATCTTTGAAAATGACTTGTATGCTTCTTTACAAGTCAGTTATTAAGCAGTTATAAATTATGAGTGATTAGTAGTCGATTTTGTTACCAAAAAGTAAAAATTTAAATTTCAAAAGTAATCAGTTTTTTATAAATTTTTATCTCTATGGAATCAAATTTTCATAAAATTCCGAAATCCCGGGATCTCTAGCAATTTAATCCCGGGATCTCTAGCAATTTAATCCCGGGATTTGGGGATTGAAATATTGTCCGGGATCTCGGGATGGCCAGCGTTAGTTGTATAACATTGCGGTAAATACAAAAAAATCAAAAACCTGCATTCCTTTTGCAATAGCCTAATAATATGATAAAAAAAACACAATTTTAAAACTGTGGAATTCATGGTGAAATCAGATTTTAAAGTTAATAAATGTTATTTCAGTGTTAATTGCTTTCTTTTCTTGCTAAAAGCTGATTTCACTTTCTAATAAGTGGTGAATCGAATCTCATTGCTCAACGACGAAATCAATAGGCCAGATCACTTGCTCCATCGCCCAACATAATTCGGTGTCGCGAATATTTCCGCGACTATGTCAACTGCACACTTGGGTCTCGGGTCGACGAATCGAGACGATCATCCTCCACATCGAGTGTTATCGGTGGTCGCAGCAACGGGGACGCGGTACGGGAAACCACGACGATTCGGACGAGAGACTGTAACTTAGCGGTACGCCCACATGTGCTAACCGAGTCCAATCGAATTCTGGTCGGCACTAGACCGGCCGATCCGTCCCGCTAATCGACAATTTCTCGCACTAGTACGAGGTGTTGGTCTTCAATGCTCGATTCGGAGACCACTTCAACACCTATAACTAATAGTCATTTTAAACAAAAACTTTAATATTAATATTAATTTGAAAAATAATTTTTTATATTTAAAATATTTTAATTAAAAAAGTCGCTGATTTGACAGTCTCTATTTTTTGAAGTCGCTATTTTGAATGTGTCTCTATTTTGACCGTATCTCGAAGAGACACAATCCAAAATCAACCCAAAATTCCAAAACATGAAACTTTAAAATATTCCTCACAATTATTGTTATTACTATTATTATTATTTAACTATTATTACTCGTCTATTTTTAAAATATTTAATCAATATTTTTTGAGAATTATTATTTTTTAGAATATCAGAATATTCTCTAAAAACAGGTTATTTAATTTTTTTTATGAAGTGTATCGGAAGTAGACTAAGAATTATCGATCTTTATAATATTTGCTGCAAGTCTTTGAATGTTAATAATATAAAATGTATCAGGTGTGGCAAAACATTTATCCATTATATGCTACTTATTTTGAAAAAAACGGTTTGCAGGCGACTAAGAATAGCACTAGTTTTAGTGTTTTTCAAATCTTTTATAGATATTTTAATAAATAATTAACAAAAATTTCAATCAAAAAATATTGTTTAAGATAAAGAAAAAAATTATATTTAAATTTTGAAAAGTATTTTAAATGAAATAATAATAATCTAAAACACTCACTGTGAATAACAAGACAAATAAAGTGAATGAAACATGACATTCCATTAATGGCATCAGTTTTTAAAAATTTATCTGATATGAAATTCTTATATGAAGACGATTCTCAAATATGATTCAAAATTGTGAACTGTCAACTCTGATTGATATTTTTTATAACATTCATCAATGAAAATGCAGGTTCACAGAAATACATTCATCCAAGCAAGGAATTTCAATGTGGGACAAAATGATTCTAATGTAGGGTTTTCGATCTATTTTTCAATACTTGCAATCATTTTTCCAATCTTTGCAATCAATTTTCCAATCTTCGCAATCAATTTTCCAATTATATAATTTTAATCAATAAAATTTCATAAAATCAATAAAATCAAAATTGTTTGAAAACGATTTTTGATTTTTATTATCAATGAAAAATTATAATAGAAGGAATAACAAAATTTCTCAGGGACACCAAGAGAAAATTGCTATTAAAATTAGGCAAGGCCATTCAACTAAATCAATTTCTGATGCTTTGAAGATGAATTACTGGGTGAAACGTTCCTTCAGTAAGAATTAAAAACATTTCTGTTCTTGCAGCTATGAATAAAAATTTAATAATTTTTAATAAAATTCACGACAAGGAATTTAATGGTGAAGATTTTAAAGTCGTACTTGTTGAACTGAAAAAAATGTTTGTCAACAAAAGAGCATTGAAAATCCAGTGTTTTTTTTATGGATAATGCCAGAACACATCATTATTCTGGATTAAAAGAAGTAATAAAAGAACTCAATTTGACAATTGAATACCTCTCTCCATTTTCACCCTTTTTAAACACTACAGAGAATTGTTTCTCGAAATGAAAAAACCATGTTGTGCACAATTGTGCTGGAAATGAAGAAGAATATAAAAGTTTGATTGAAAGAGGATTTGGGGTAACTACAGCATCTTATTGTGATGGATATTTTAGGAAAATGCTTCGATATGTCATTAAGGTGGAAAAGAGAGAAACAATTCTTGAATAAACTTTGTTTCTTGAATATATATTATATATACTTTATGTTGTTATTTCTGATGTTATGGATTTTATTGATTTCTTTAATTTGATTGATATTATGGATGTTATTGATGTAATTGAATTTAATATTAATTTTGCAGTTCCTTCTATTATAATTTTTCATGTATAAAAAATCAAAAATGGTTTTAAAACAAAATATTGTTGGGTGATTTCATTTCGGAACTTTTTTCAATTTTTTTTAGAATTAACATCGATTGAATTATTCTCCCATCATAAGAAACGCAAAGTACGACCGTCAATCTAGTTTTTTATGACCATTTCCACGATCTTCAGTGTTTTTTTCACCCTTAAACGAGATTGTTCGACACTGCATCATATCAATATTTGAGTCCGTAATTATGAAAGTGGTCTAAGTCACATATTTCTTGTTTCGAAATATTTAATGGATTAAGTTTGAATAAATTAAAAAATATTTTTATACAGCATTTTGTATTATGTAACATTTTAATTTAGAATTTTATTAGTCTTGATTAATGAAAGTTTATTATTAATGTGTAATTTTGTGTGAATCTAATACGAAAATGATGTTTCCATAGTTTGATTTGACTTATACCATTTTCAAAATTAACCGAATTACTTTTAGCAATAACAAACACGAGTTTATTAGAAACAATAATTGAAATGAAATATTTCATGAACATTAATTAATTATTTTTGAAAAGTAATCCATTTTTATCATTTTAGACTTTTTCATTATGAGTTTTCAAATTCATAAAATTTTCTTGAAAAACTAGAGGAATGTAGAGAAGTAAACACATATTATCTTTATGTCTTTCTTCCGTTATTGGTCTAGTGGTCGTTTATAATGGAAATGTAATATTTCCGTATGTTTTTGGTCGTCCTCTTTACGATGGAAGATTCAAAACATGGAATTCGGAATCATCTGAAGAAGTTTCTAGAACATCTTGTAAGGTTCATTTTTCAGTGGTTTTGTTGAAATAAAATCTGACTCCGACATTCGTTGTACCGAAAATGTATTTCTTCTACTTGTATTCATAATAATGCTCAGGGTTGTATAAGTAATTTATTTTTATTTTCATTTCTATAAACCCAAATCTCGGTCATTCGGTAACAAGGAATGACCAGATAACAAAAACTTTGTTCTATAGTTTCAATATTATTATTTGAAGACTGAGCAATTTTCGTCCATGTCAATCCTACTTTAATGTTACAATTTTGGGCTGAACAAGCATCACTGTCAATTCTTATGTGTTTTTGAGTAGTTACATCCTTTATGTGCATTAAAATACGTGATGCTACTTCCTGTGTACCTCATGATGCTGTTGTTTCATCCCATACGTACATATTGACATTGTCATCATGGAAATTATGGAAACCCAAATTGTATACGTATAAATTTCACTTATAATAAGCTAACGAAACAGAAAGGTTTGGATACGGGAGTCCTTTTTGCAAATCAAATGAGAATCCATAATATTCCCTAAGATTCCTTTCCGCTTTCTCCTGTTCTTCTGCATACAGTTATTAGTTTATTCGGCACTTTGCAAATGTAAATCATGATTTGTCTAAGATAGAACTTCTCTTCGTCATCACTATATGCTTTGATTTTTTCTTTTAGCAAATCACAATTCTGGAACGTGTCTTTTCATGAAGTATGGAAATTTAAATTAAACTTAGTATTAAATACTTAGGTTTAACCCTAACCCTCCTGTAGGTCCACTCCTTAACAAATGATTGGTTAGTTTCCTCACATTTCTCTACATTTCCAGATATCTAAATCAGGACTTAAATATTTTCGACCAGGAGTGTGATGAGTTCTGGTGTAGTGGCTCTCATATACTGGAAAACATAAAATATGTTCTCGTACAGCCATTATCTTAATTTCATTTGTCTTTCGAGAAGATCCAGGCATTTTCCTACTACGATTACTTTCAGGTGTTTCAGCATTCTGAGCTCGAATTTACCACCCTACAGAAATTTTAAAAGTATCTTAAAAAACTTCCTGCAAACATTCCAAATTATTAATTCTTGACAGAAAATATTTGTACCTGCATTTTCTCATAGGTCTTTCAGAAGTTCTGGATCGCCTTTGTTTTATTAATCGTTTATATATAAATATATATAAATTCTGGGTTTTAAACACTTTTCAGAAAGCAAAATTATCAAAATTAGATTTTCTTTCATTATATTCTATGCAATCTAAACATTTTTTCGAGCAAAAATAATCTTTATTTTCAAAAATTTTAGCACTCATAAGTTTTGATGTTTTTGTCATGTATTCTTCGCCACTATTTCTCATTATTTTTCTAATATTTTATACATAACTACCTTCATTTCTTGAATAAAATATGCATCCATGAATAAAAGAATTACTGTGGTACTACAAAATTAAAATAAATATAATATAATATAATACAATTTACCAGAGTTCTTACAAGACATTGCCTATTAGGTTCGGTAATATATTCTGATGAGAATTCAAATAAAGACATTTTTTTGAAACTTTTATTTAATAACAACAATATACATATTATTTAAACAAGTTTTGCCTAAGTAAATTTCTGAGGAACAATTTTTCATTTTTCTTGCACAAACCAATAATATCAAAATAATTGTAAATATGAATATATGTGAATTTATTATTTTCGCAATTTTGTAATGTATTTAATTTTATAAAACTTTTTTTAATTTAAAACAGTAAGAACACAATTGAAATCCATCAAGAATAAATATATTTAAATTCTAACACAAATAATCAAATATTAAAACAACAACAATAATTGAATATTAAAATAACATTAAATTATCCAACTTCCGCCTTTTTAATTTGAAGGTCTTGTATACTTTTTCAACCATTCAATGTGGCGCGGTTTCAAGGATATGTATACTTCAGAACCATATGATGAACAGTGAGGAATTTTATAATTTTTATGGCCTTTCATATCTGAATCATTCTTTCCTCCATTTGTGAGGTTCCACCTTTACTAACGCTTCCTCCCCAACCTGAAAAATCCAGTGTCCTCGTTTTTCATCATCTTGCATCTGTAAACAATAGGCAACCTTGGAACTATGTTAAAATGTCATCAAATTTGATTGTGAATGGGGTAATCTATTGAAAGTGCCACGTAAATTCGACTTCTGTCTAACTTAAATCTCAAACGGAGTACTTCCGATAGAGCTTGACCAAGTTCTATTCAGAAGAAATTCAATTTTTGGAAGTAGTTCTTCCCAATCTAGAGAATCATTTTGAGATGCACTAGAAGTAACTACCATATTACACAATGAACGAATCGTGCGCTCTGCTAATACATTGGATTGGTGTTGGTATGGAGACGAAAATTCTTGAGTTATATTGAAGGTTTTACACATCTCCCGCTACTTGTTGTCTTAAAAAGTTTTTCCCCTGTCTGATAAAAAGGATCTGAATTTCCCGAATCGATAAATCTATCTATTTTTAATAGCAGTAATCAACGTGCTTTCATCTTGATTACGAAGTGGTACCAATACAACGACCTTGCTAAATCTATCAACAAACACAAGTACATATTTCTTTCCCATTTTAGAAGGTAAAAATGTACAATATCCATTACAACTTCTTCAAATAATGTTTTATCATCTCGAGGTAAAAATGTTTCCTTAGATAGTGTTGTTAATATTAATACCTGCCGTTTTGCACAAATAACACATTCTCTAGAAACTTAATCAATTGTCTGCCGCATTTGTGACCAGAAATAGATATCCCGCATATATTCATACATTTTCTTATATCCTATGTGACATAAATCTTGATGAATGTACTGAATTAATCATTGTTGAGCAGCTTCTAGGACAACCACGTGTTTTATATGTCCATTCCGATAACACAGCAATTCATCTTCTAATATCAAGTGATTAATGTGTGCCCACAAGGGACCTTGCGACTGATCCATTGAAGGTGGTTCATTAAGTTCTAATGAAGTAATAATTTCCAGAATATTTGTATATTCTCGTTGGATGTCCTTGATATGGTTGAGATCCATCGTGCTACAAGTGTTTAAATACTTTACTTTAATCTTACTTGTTTTAGCTTCAACATGTTTCGTTAAACATTGAGCGCACAATGCTTCTGACAATCTTGAGATTCCATCTGTATTTAAATGTTCTGATCCTTTCCTTTACTGCAAGTCATATTGAAAACCCGACAGATCATCAATCCATGTCTGAAATTGAGAACTGAGTGGTGTGCTTGTCTGGGACATAAATAAAAGTGCCTTATGATCGGTACGAACCAAGAACTTTTTCCATATAAATAATGCTTGAAATACAGCATGTAATCTCTTAATAATAGCAATTCCTTTCTGGTAATATAATATCCATTTTAGTGATCATTCAGGGTTCTCGATCCGTAAGTTATCACCCGTTCCGATCCATCTTCTTGAATTTGACTTAATACCCCTCCAATAGCAGAGAAGCTGGCATCTGTATCTAGCACCATTTTTTGATTAATATTAAGGAAGCATAATACAGGACTTGTAGAAAGACACTTTTTAAGTTCATCAAAACTGTCTGCACACTCCTGTAACCAGTTATTATTTCTCTTTAGTGGCACTGGCCGCATATAAATGGTTTGATGTTTTAGCAAAATGTTTGAGAAATCGCCGGTAGTAATTGGCAAGATCCAAGAAATAACGCAATTGAGTATCACATTTCATTACTCACCGATGCTTCATTAATCGATTTGATTTTGTCTTCATTTGTTTCAATTCCTTTGCTACTTTATACATATCCTAAGAATCTAACTTCTGACTCCTTAAAACTGCACTTCTGAGGATTGATTTTAAGACCTGCACTTGCAATACGACTAAAGACTTCCTCGAGCAGAACATCATGACCCTTCTCAGAGGAACTGTACACTAAAATATGATATCATCCAAATATACAATCACTCCTTTATACAGCATATCGTGAAATATTTGATTCATTAAAGCTTGAAAAGTCGCTGGAGCAATGCACAATCCAAAAGGTACGCGATTGAAGACAAATTGTCCAATTTTGGTACTAAAAGTGGTTTTCAATTTTCACTCCTCTGTCAACTCCATTTTGTAGTAACCCAAGTCGACTTGGGTTATAGAAGAGAACATACCTGCTCCACTCAGTACATCCAACAGGCCGTAAATATCTAGCACCGGAAATATGAATTTTTCTGTAATCGCGTTTAATGATCACAAATCCAAACACATTCGAATATTATTATCCTTTTTCTTTACTAATACTAACTGAGAGTTCCATGGACTTTAACCCGGATTTATGACTTGATGTTCTAATAACTGCTTTATCAATATATTAACTTCAGTTTCAAAATGTAGTGGTAATCTTCTCTGATTTATGGCGACTGGTGAACCAGTTGGTTTAATGTGGTGTTTTAAAACTGTTGTGTTCCAAAATCGAAAGTGTAAGACATGGATATATCTCCATATTGTTGAATGAGATTGTGAATATTCTTTGAAGCAAAAATATTAACAGCTTTGTCCACTCTCAACTGAGTATTTATCTATACAGCTGCTTCTTGTGTTTCCATCACGAATAATTCTTTAAGGTATATTCCGCACATCTTCATGATGTCTATGCCCCCGATAAAGACTGGTACTAAGCCATTCACAACATATACTTCTATTGTATTCTGTGTGTGGCCCCATTGAACGTTGATTTTACTTACCGTTGATTTTTTTTACCTAAACATGCTCCACTGCCTGAAAAAAGCACCTATCAACTTCTCACTTGACGGCTTCAACGGTGGATCACCCATTTCCTTCCAAAATGATACATCCATTACTGAAACGGAGGCTCCTGAATCATACAACATCTCGAACTCTGTCCCATGGTACACACCTGCTCCATAATCTACCATCTGTATTCTGATACATCCTATTATTCTTCTCTGTATTTTTTCTATCTCTGAAATTTATTTCCTTTATTGATGCAACCCGACGGACGAGATAGCTTTCGTGGGTTGCGGACCATTTTTTTCTTACATCCCAAATTGAACTTCTGAGATGCTTTCTGAATCATTAAAATGAGTGATGTCTTCAATGAAATCTTCTTGTATGCATTTAATTGGTTGCGATGTGGCTTCTCTCATATTGAATTTGTGTATTTTATAACAATCTCAAAAATTATGAACTTCTTTCCCACAAACTAGGCATCTTCCATTTAAAGGACAGTCAATTCTTCTATATCCCGCTTCTCCGCAACTAAAACAGTGACCCGGTTTCAAAAGATAGATTCGTTCGGGAAATTTTGTTGTTGGTTCACTAGTATTGGCTGATTATTGGAATTTTCATTTTTCATTATTAATTCTTTGTTTTCCCTTCCTTGCGGTTGGTTAAATCCCATTTTTCGAGGTTGATGATTTCCCATTCTTGGTTTTCTAAGAGCATCAGAATATCTCATCCTATTTGGTAAAACTACTGCGACTGATTTAGGAGTCAATTGCTTTAGAATATTGGCCATGGTAAGATGCTTTTCTGATGGCATATCCGGTTCTAAAATAAATGCTTCTCGTAGCTTATCATTCTGTATGCCATGTACTACGAATGCTTTAATAATTTGATCCATCGATTGTGGCGTCTTAAAAATTTCGGTAACTAATGATCTTACCCGTAAATCGATACATTGATATCGTTCATCGTGTCGTTGAGAAACTTTGTTTAGCTCCTTGATTTTGTTCACGACACTCCTCGGTCTGGTAAATGTTGCTAGAAACCATCTGGACACTTCTTAGTGATTTGCACTAAATTCGTTCCATAACAGACCACAGTAACCTTGTAGAGGCATGTCAAAAGCAAATGACATTTCCATTTGGTTAAATAACGCAAACTCCTTTGTTTAATTCAGCCATTTCCCTGTGTTATCCGATTTACCATCAAAAAATGATACCTTCGACGCCAGTGCTTCTGGAGCAGCAATTGGTAATTTTGAAAATAATTTTCTTCTCTCTTCCGCTCTGCTCACTGCACAAATAACCGGTTTGGTTTCGAGATATGAGCGGCTGTGGTCGCCAGTAAGAACACAATCGAAATCCACCAAGAATAAATATATTTAAATTCTAACACAAATAATCAAATATTAAAACAACAAAAATAATTGAATATTAAAATAACATTCAATTATCCAACTATTTAAATTATAAAAAAAACTATTTTCAAATATTTTATATATTAATTTTGTATTTAATTTTTAAGATTTTTAAATATTGTATTTTTTTTGAATGAACATTTTCTTAAAGTTCGTTAATTTTTAATATTTACTGTGATATTTATTTTTCATATTGTATTTATTTTATAAAAGTTTATTAAATTCTATTTAACTATTAGGTCGTCCAAAAAGTTTCCGGGCACCATAGCAGTTTTTATTTTTATTTTACAAAATTAATAGGCATAAGAATAAAAATGTAATAATAACAACATCATATTAATCATCAAA
>MQRK01205364.1:29019-40272 GCA_001938485.1 Girardia tigrina | reverse complement strand
AACTATTTGTAACTATTATAACTATAATTATAACTATATTTACAAATATATTTATAACTATATTTATAACTATTACGTTATACTGCCCGGAAACTTTTTGGACGACCTAATATTTTTAAGATCTTATATTTAATTCGTTTTCAAAATTATTTAATTTACAAATATCAATACTTTAAGTTTTATCTTAGTAAATATTATTAATATTGTAACTTTATACCAAATTTTATCGTCATTACTTATTTTACAATAAGTTTCTATTTTTTACTTTTATACTTTAACATTAATTTAAAATGTTTTTTTAATTCAAAAATTTAAGTCTCTCAAAATCCTCTCATTTTTAATTTCAATTAAGTGAAGTTTAAATTTTCAAATATTATTTCAGATTTTAATGACCTTACAATAATTTAAAATATTTATTTATCATTTATCAAATGTTGCATTGAATTGCTATTTTTATAAGAGGAATGGAGATATTGTTGCCTAAACGAATAAAACGTTTTATGAAGTGAATTTATCTTTATAATTTGAATAGAAGTATTTATAAGTTAAATAAATGCATTTATATGAGTGAATAACCCCGCATTTTTATGTCATTCATTTTGTTCTTATAAATTAGTTTTTACAAAATGAAGTTAAAATTAGGAAAATTTTTGTTCAGAAAACTCTGCATTGAATCTACAAATTATGGATTTATATAAAAATCGATCACAAATTGGTCTGATAAATTTACCTGATGAACTTATGATTGAAGTAAGTAATTGATACAATAAATTTAAATGAGATTTACTATTAAAATTATCTAAATGGTAATAAACTGAACTTTGTTGTTAGGTCAATAATAAAATTTTGGCTGAGGATTTTGAGGAAGCAACAAGAATTACTAATAAAGGTAATTTAATTTTAAGATAATTTTTGCTTATTAAAGATTGCTTTTAACATTTGGAAATATTATTATGTAGGATATTTTTCAAAAAAATATTTTTAAAAAAATATTAGGATTGTTTTAGACAAATATTTTCTTATTCGAAAGTAGGCCAATAATTGAAATTTTATGGATTTTACTTTAATGGTTTTACTTTGTCAATCATCGTTTGTTATGGGGTAATGTGAATGTAAAATGTTACCAGTAAGTCAATGCGTAGATATTTTTTTGCCATTCTCAAAGAATTAATCTTATATCCGGGTAATATATTAAATATCTAACGAAAACTGTCGATAAACGAACGGTTACCGGTTTAGAAGATTGTTCGTCTGATAGTGATTGTGAGTACAATACTCCGAATAAGAAACTTTGTTGTTACGATGAATTTGAAATTGTAGTCGAAGTGAAAAATAATGAGTTTCTAAAAGAAGAGCCGGTAGATTGTAAGGGTGATGTGAATAAGAGACACAACTGCAATTTCATTACTGTGAACTTGTTGACGGAAGAAAAGACTCAAAATTTGATTAGTAATCACTTTATTCAGAAATCAAAAATCCACGGTTACATTTATCGATCGTGAGACAAATTCGATGTGGAGGCGGCGTTAAAATAGTTGAACGAGGGCGATAGGTTAAACTGTACAAAATTATGTCCTACCCCAAGACCCGAGAACCCATTAACACAAGACCATCTCCTCCGCGCTACACACGCTCTGTAATCAGCAGGCACTTGTGAACCTTAGCTAACAATGATGTTGTCCACCAAACAACTTGAGAATTTTCACGATGCCCTATTTGTAGTCAAGATTCCGTGTTATTCCTAAGCTGTTAAGTGTGCATTAAGGTGGTAACAGAGACCTCTTCTCAAGTTTATGATATTGAGACCAGAGACAGTTATATTAAAGGCATAGTCAAGTTTCAAGAAATGACATCTCTTTTCAAGTCAAAAAATTTTCATTTTTAACAATAAAATATTTGTTTTCAACCACATTATAGCCCCTTTAGAGCCAATTGCTCAATGGCATGACGGTACCACTTACTTAGAAAAGTTATTAAAATTAATAAAAATCAATAACAAGTTAATCCAAATATACCATTTTACCATTTATTACCATTTTTCAATAAATCCCAAAATAATAAGAATGACATCAATGACATGCATTTAATTTAAATTTTACTAAAAATTATTAAACTTAATTTTAATTCTGAAATTAAAGATATGAACTTATAAAATGATTATTTTAATTATGTTCGAATAGTCAATCACTTTAAATTTAATAAAAAATACCAATTTCCATCTGGGTGGGAGAATCACCATTTTAAATTCAACATACTTAAATCAACATACAGCACATTTTTGATTTCTAATTTTTTCCATTTTTTTGAGAAACGAAACGAAACATTTTGAAAAACGAAGAGGAACCTGACTGTGTTTGTCATATCTTTCTAATAAATTAGTACTTTGATTTTTGATAATATGTCATTAAAGGCTGTGCCATAGTTGGAATTATACTGCAATTCAAAATGGGGAGATTCATATTTAAATTAAAATACGGAATATCAATTTTTTTTCGAAATAATGAATGAAGAAAAAATTTCACTACAATAATCATTTATTACATTCATTAAGTGGTCAATGTTCGCAGTTGGGTACGTCAGATTTCGTCCGAGATCTGTCTGCTACAGGTACCATGTAAACCTGTCCCATGGTCGAGTAGTTGGCGACTAAACTGGATCCCTCACCCAGAGCAACCTATGTGAAGAGATGTGTGGACACCTAGCCGGATGAAAAACAAAACCTAGCAAAGGGCGTATGAGCTCCTTGGAGCAAACGGCAATCCATGCCCGGAGAGGAGATAGGCCCCACCAGGTTCCTTGGCTACAGAGACACTCAAAAAATATGCAAACCCAAACCATAATGCTTGTGCACCCAAGGCCCAACGGCTACGGTACCAAAAACATTCATTACATGTTTCGTTCTAAATAACAAGTCTTCAGGTGTTTGTTCATTGAGAAAACAAAAAATAGTTTAAAAGTTGTATTTCTCACACCAAAGCGAAATAGATTTTTCTCGTAGAGGTATAAAATTGATTTTTATATGTAAGCTAATATATTATACATGTTTTTATTTCGCGGATGTCGTACATTAGAGAGACATACCGTCATCTTCGCACTCGTATTCGTGAGCACATATATCCAAGTCGAAAGAGAGAAGTCTGAACATTTGATTTCGTACCTGAATAGGTTCATTCAAATTAAAAGATAAAAAAAGTAAAAATACTCTATTCTGATTTCGAATTTTGATATGCATTCGGAACTAAAATATTGCAAGTCATGACCAGGCAACATAACCCTTTAAAATGTTCAAAAGGGTAGTAGAAAAGTTTTAGTAATGTCAAATATTTTTATTTAGCATTATTTTTAATCGTTGATAGTTAAATTTTAGTGCATTTATATTTTCATCAGAATAAATTTAAAAAATTTATATTAGTATATATTTGTATAAAAAATAAGTTTTTAGTACTTTGAGGAATATTTTTAAATTGTATGAATGCTTTGTGTTGATTCGAGTATGTTGTACTTAGAATGGTGATTCTCCAACCCAGATGGAAATTAGTATTTTTTTGTATTTACAATGTGTAACGATAAAAACAGAAAACAAGGCTTGATAATAAATAAGAAATTATTTTACTCAACAAATCTTCCGCTCGACTCAAATTTCGCACCTAATTTATACGATTATTTAAATAACTACAATTAATTGTTCATCTATTTATTATCATTTACTCTCACACAATGATTGACTATTCGAACATAATTAAAATAATAATAACGAAACGATAATAATTTGATAAGTTAAAATTTTTTAAATTAATAATTATACCCAAGTTTAATATTCTTTTAAAAAAGGAAAAGCACTTAAATATTTATAAAAAAAATAATAAAATTTAAATCAAAATTCATTTTTTTCAAATTTGATAACTAAGGCACGGAATTTAATGACCTTAAAAATCAAAAAAATGACTCTGTCTTATTTCCTCTCTTTCCGGTTGAGATATTATTTTGTTCTTCCACACTGCTTATAGAGTCGCCACCGTCACCAATCCGCCGCAGTCACACCACTGTGCCACCCATTCTGTTATCAATGAGTTTTATTATTATTATTAATAATAATAATCATTGATAACAGATTTTTCTTCTGAATCGCAATTACTTCGGTAATAGAAGTAATATTATAATCTTTTATCAATTGAGATTTTAACGCTTTTTTATACAAATCAGTCGTATTATAATTAATCAACTGAAGCTCCAACCACAAAATTGCGCCTGTCTTTTTCTGACCGCCGGATATTTACTATGAGACACAACAGTCGTAAATGACGGATTATAATACAAATCCCGATGACATTTCTTATTAATCATACTCTGATCGACGAATTTTAAACCACATTTGATACATCCATTCAAATTGTTCTCTTTATTCGAATTCGTTTCGTTGATTTCAATCGCCAAACAAAACGGTAAATGATTGAACTTTTTCGACATGGGCATATTGTATTTATTATTAACGTTTAAATTAACTTTTTGTGATTTTCAAATCAATTTGCGTAATCAAAAACTCGAAACTCACCATTTTTTCATTTAATCTTGAAAATTGTGATAACAACAAATTAACTTTCAAAACAAACACAAAATTACACACGCAAACTTATGTCCACCAATCATTTTCTTAATTAAAACCTCACACACACAATCCATTCAATCCTAAAAAACATACATGTGTGCAATCAAACTGGCTATTGGTTCATTTAAATGAACAAAAACAATTTTCCATAACCAGTACAATCAACAACACACATACTACTAACATAATTTTCAAACCGAATTATAATCACAAAATAATCACGAGTCATATTTATTAAAATTACTACCGCCATAATTCAATCAAGATTTCGACACATGTAAAAAAAGTCTCGAATAATTATAAATCGTCGAAAGAATCAAAACGGAATCGAATTTTAAAAACAATTAATCGAAAAATATTGAAAGAAAAGTGTACCTCAACCCAAACATCGAAATATACCATTAAAAATGTTGGGTATACAATTAAATCTCGTTTTATTCTTTATTAATATTCAACTACTAATGTGACTCCAAATTAACAAAAGGTTTCTTCCAACAATAATATATGAAGAATGAACAAGATCTTTCAATAATAATTTATTCTGCAAACAACCATTGAATTACAAATATAGATTCAACTCTAACAGTACGCTACAATTCAAAGATCACACTTCGATTAAACAGTTACAACAACTTTTTAGTTCGAGCGATGCTAGAATGATTTATTTAAAACTTATCTTCTCCTTTATAGGATACTGATACTTTCGTAATATATCAATTTATTTAAAGCTTAATTTTTCTCCTTTACAGGATACTAGATTATTTCTTTAGTAAAGAAAAAGATATTAACAAAAATATAATTTACCGCACATTCAAATTTGATCCTTCTTTTGAGTAGTAATTTTTGAGAGTTATAACTGAAATAACTACTGCTTATATACTAGTTTTTCCGTAACCTTGAAAATTGAATAACTAAAACAAATCTCAAAATATTTACAAATATTTTATAAATTTTATTAAAATAACTATTATAATAATCAAAAAATTATTAATTTTAACCAGCGAATTATTTTAAAAATTTTATTAGATTTTTAAAAATATAATTTATATTTTTCGGAACACCAACAAAAACCATATTAACGTGATGGTTTAATCACAATATTTATATAGATGTATATTTTTTTCTTTAATTTAATTTACTTATTAATTTAATTGCTTATTTTAATTTTAAAGATTTATTTAATTATTTAAGTTTTACTTTGCTTAATTATTTGATTTATTTATTTAAATTACTTATTTAGTTTACTTTTAATTACTTAATACTTTAATATAATCACAAATTGGGCTCAAGTAAGAGCCAAAGGAAATCACAACGTGAACAACACATAACTTTAAAATTCTGTGCACTCAATTTAAGAATTATTTGGAGAGAGTGACATGCGAAGCGTTATATATATGATCTTTGGATCCTAAAATTAACGTTCAAACTGCACTCTCTACAACTTTGTTGAAGGGCTTTAAATGATTTATTGATGAGTCATCAATGATGACATATTGATTACATAATCTTTAGTAGCAGTTTATAAGTAAATTTCTTTTTTAAAAAATCAGTTGTTCTGAAGATGACGCTTAATCCGTCGAAATTAATAAATAGTTTGAAACATTTTAATTGGCTTGTTAATTTTAATTTTATAGATAGTTTAGTTTTCTTAAAAAGTTAACACTGTTGATTCTTTTAATAACAAAATTTTTATTTGTTTTACTCTAGATTAAACTGAAATTAAAACAATACCCATCACAAAGCAGTTACTTGTATGGATTAATTTTTGAAAGACACTCGAGAAGCCAGTAAATCACTTACATGGAGCTATCTTGTTTTGCTATCTACATACTTCATCAAATATTTTCCTGCTTTTAGATAACTTCCGTTATTTTTAACTTTATTCATTTTTATCTTGAAAACATTCTGCTTTTTGTTAATTTAAAAAAATAGCCGCTGACATTGATTATTCTTCTCTAAAATTAAAATATAAAAATATTTGAAATCCTTTAGTTTTATTTACCACTTTGTTATTTTCTTTTAAACGGTTAATTAACATTTAATTATTTATAAATCCAGGCGGGTGAACATTCGAATAATATTATTCAAATAAAAATTTGGTAAATGAGATTTATAAACAGTATCTTAGTACATGTTTCGATCTAGATTGATCATTATAGTAATTATTAATTATTTATTAGCACAAATATTAACGAATGATTTCTGTAAAGAAATAAATGTTTTCAAAAATTTATTTTAATTTCATTTATTTGAATAATAAAAATAATTATTTAAAAATGCTAACTATAATATTTAATATTGATGCTGCTTTACTTTTCCAATTTCGGATATTAATCAAAATGTTATTGTGTCCGATTCACAATACAAACCTTCATTATGTGAATACAATTTATTTGAAGAATGGAAAACTCATCTTTTGCAATTCACGAAGTTCTATTTTTGCTACATTTGCAGGTATTAAAAATGATATTGGATGTACTCGAATGTGGATGCTTGCTAATCTGTGTTTCGGAATGACGATTTATCTCTCCAATGTACTATCTTTTTTAAATACAAGATTATCTTTCAATGCAATGAATTCTCTAACATTAAATGTCACTTGATATTTTTGAAAAATAATTCTGTTAATGCTTTGAAATTGATTATTAAACATGTTTCAGAATTTTATTTTCCATCATCAGCAGTTATAATGTAATGTGTAAAATGTTAATTAATGGGAGATTTTATCTGGAAATATTTAATTATCAGGATTTTATTGGATTTTGATGGCCAAATTTTTTATTATTTTAATCAAAGATTTTAAGAATTATAAACAAATAAACGCCATTTAAAAATATATTTTAGGATAATATATTTCGACGGTTTTTTATTGCTTTTATATATGAAATGAATGATTATGCAATCACTTACGTAAGTCTAATCAAAAACTCTTAACAAATTAGTTGACAAATTAGTTTTAGAATACGTAAATAAAATGAATAATGTTTTAAATTGCCCACAATTTCTTAAAATTGATAAATTTAGAAAAAATGGAAAATTACCTCCAATGAAAGATGAAGAATACTTGTTCTCGTTGTTAAAAAACCTTTTAAATGATGGACACATTACAAAGGATGTTTTTGACTTACTTCATGTGTCTGGTTCTCAACCAGCAAAATTATACGGTCTTCTTAAAGTACATAAAAATGGAGTTCCAATGCGACCGGTTCTATCTATGATCCGTACGTCTCAGTACAATATTGCTAAATATCTAGATACAAAGATAAAATCTTTCATTCCTAATGATTTTATTTGTAAGGACAGTTTTGAGTTTGTGAATTCCATTGCTAATTTTGAAATACGAAGTGAAAATGATTTTATGGTTTCCTTTGATGTATCGAGTCTATTTACTAATGTTCCGTTACAAGAAACCACCGAATTATGTTGTGAACTTTGGCGTAAGAATAATCTGGACAATTCTGATTTAGATGAAGTTGCTTTTCCCAAACTTCTATCAAACTACTTCAAATGTCCATTTTCTATTTAATGGTGAATGGTACAAACAAATAGATAGGGTTGCAATGGGTTCACCATTGGCTCCGACGTTAGCCTCTATATTTTTTTCTTCCATTGAAGAAAAAATAGAATTGTTTTTGGGGAAAAAACCACTACTTTATAAGAGATATGTGGATATCTTTCTAGTCTTTGAATCTCGAGAACATGTGTTTCCTTTTCTAGATTACATGAATTCGATTCATCCAAATATAATCTTTACAATAGAACAGGAAATAAACGAAAATTACCATTCCTTGATTTGTTAATTGAAAGGAAAAATGATCATTATGAAACTGAAATATATCGAAAAAAAACTGATACTGGTTTGTACACCTCCATAAACAGTTTTTGTGAGTTTAAATATAAAAGGAATATGATCAAAGGTTTGTTATACCGCTCTTGGTCTCTTTCTTCCACGTTTTCAAAATCTATTAAAAGTATTGATACATTGAGCAAGTTATTGAATAATAACGGTTACTCTAAGACTTAAAGAACACAGTCAAAAAGGGGGAAAGAGTAATATTGCTGAGCATAAAAAAACGTGTAAATGTAATATGAGCATAAATGATTTTAAGATTTTGTGCAAGCATTTTAAAAATTATTGGGAGAGAGTGTCATGTGAAGCATTTTTGAAATGATCATGTGATCCTAAAATCAATGTTCAAACAGCACTCTCAACTGATTTGTTAAGAGTTTTTGATTAGACTTACATAAGTGATTACATAATCATTCATTTCATATATAAAAGCAATAAAAAAGAATATAATCAGTGATCTGATGATGACGGTTAAACCGTCGAAATATATTATCCTAAAATATATTTTGAAATGGCGTTTATTTGTTTATAATAAAAAATTGCTATCTTTTTTCAAGTTTATTTTAAGAATTGACATAGCCTTTCTTTGCCAATTTTGAATATTGATGATGATTCATATAATGATTCATAGAACTGTTTCTCATAATTTGAATCAAAGACAGAAAACTTATCATTTAAAATAGAATAGATTGTTAATTCTCAATAATCCGGGTTTTGAGATCACTATTTGTCTCTCCATTATACAAGTTTTTATGCTCGTGACAATCAAAACCAAAAACCAGATTAGCTTTAAATTCACAAAACGTTTTCAATTTATTTGAGAGGAAACTTTGAACTTTTGATGTCCTTGAAACCACTTTGAAAGAACTTATATTCTTGCAAATACTCTTCTTAAATACTTTAAATCCTTCGGAAAATGATATTTTGATTATTTGTTTGTGCTCTTCAATGTTTTTTTATTTAATCCTTTCTTACTCCGTGTCAGTGTACATAATTTTTCCAATGTAACTTTAATGTTATGATATATCTGTTTACTTGTGAACACGTTGCCCATCAAACGTCCTTTAAGAATATTTAAACCATGATTTGAGGTTTCAAAATTGAAAGAAAAACTCCAAACCCTTTATCCTACCATCTCTATATTTTTCCTCACAAGAGCTTTGTGTTGTTGTGTAGAGACAAGTATCTGTTGTCTTTCTGCATGTTGCAGTTCAATCTTTTCCATTCATCTAAGTGACTAGAATGTCAAGAAAAGGAAGTTTGTTATTCACTTCCAATTTTGTAGTGAATTGAATATTAAAAGGAAAAACATTCAAGAATTTTAAGAATGATTCTCACATGGATTGATTTCTGAAATCAATATATATCTTGTATAACACAGGTTTTTCATCAGAGTATGTATCGATTTTATCTTCAACAGACTTCATAAAAATTGATATATGAGACGCTTAATCTCAAAGATTAACTTTTGGTTGGCTGTCATATTTATCAAATGTCTCATTTACTTCATAAAGTACGGAACGTTAGAGAAAATATATCGTTTTCTGAAATGGCAATTGGTAGCTGCCAATCATTGGTTTGCGAGAATGGAATTGATCCCGTTTAGTGCATTTTGCTTGATTTTTTTTGGAAAAATAAACTAAATTTATTTTAATCCCATAATTAATTGGTAAGTTTCCGTATAATGTGCTAGTGATATAATGTTGTGACCTGATTATGGGATTATTATTTCGCAACGCGTCTTTTTATTTTATCTCTTGTATATAGTTTTTACTTTGAGATATAAAGCTTTGGCCAAAGGTTTAGAATACTACATCAGGAATGCATTAATTTCACTTATAGCTAAAAATAGATCATATAACCTAAGAATATCACTCTAAATATTTCAAATGTTATAATTGGTTGTTGAATAGACGTATAACATGCATTCATTTAAATTATTATTCATTTTCCCGAGTATCGCAATCATAATCTTAGTTGTGTGAAATGAGGAAGAAAAGTGATCTTTCGCTAACTGTTCGTGCTCAAATTTCCATTTTACATCAAGCATGGCATTCCTGAATGCAGATTGCCTCACGTCTTCATATTTCTCAATCAGTGGTTAGCAAGGCTCTCATACGACTTCTCAGCCGACCAAGATGTTGACGTCCTTCAGTAACATCCAGGCACAATGATGCGGCTATTCATCGGGCTGCCATTGCTCATTAGTTATCCTCTGCATCTGATATTGCTGCAGGCTTGCCTGTGGAAATTCTGGTGAGTCTAAGAACAATTTGACGACGACTTTCTAAAGAATTGGATTTAAAGTCCTACCGTCCAGCAACGAAGCCACGGTTCTCAGAAAAGAATATTCGTGATTGAATCACCTTTTGCCTAAACTATGCACATTGGACAAGTGAACAATGGAATCATGTCTTATTTATTGATGAGGCTTCCATAAAGCAATTTCATATTCACCATGGGAGGGTTCGACGACCTCCTAATCAACGATACAATCAACGATTTACAGACCCGTGTGTGAAAAATTCCCAAACCCGTGTGGAGTTCTATTTTGCTACAGGACCTCAAGGACTATGAATCCAACCACAGAACACTACCATCAATGCACACGGATATCTTACAATACTCAGCGACTCCCTTTTAAAAAACTGCCAGTTTTTGGTGCAAAACGGGGCACCATGTTGACAGAAGTAATACATTGCCAACAGCTCCTTCCTCGTAATGCAGTATCCTTTTTCATGATTATTCATAGAGTGTGAACCATATGCAATAACTCTCTCACATCCGTCCTTGTCTC
>MQRK01205364.1:3848-15069 GCA_001938485.1 Girardia tigrina | reverse complement strand
TATATATATATATATATATACAATATTTATAATATCAGTACCATATTACACAGAATGAGATTTTAAATAAAGAGAGAAGAGATAGTAGGAGATAATGATAATTTAACAGTAGAGATGAGAACTTTTGAATCAACTTATAAATTCATGAAAAGAGATCATAAACGAGAGACAAAATAACATTAATAAATATTTAAATGATAGAACAGATAAAATGAGTGAAGAAATAACAGGGGAAATAGAAATAAAGACAATGATGAAGTTAGAAATTGGCTATAATGGAATGCAAGGCAGATCAAGTTTAGAGATAGTAAAACAAAATAAGAGATGGGATTGTCTTCTTGATACCGGAGCACGAGTGAAAGTGATTGGGAATGATATTGTACAACAATTAGGAAATATAGTAGTACGACCTACAACAGAGAGGTTGAGATGTGCGAATGATAGTGCACTGAATACATTGGGAAAACTTACAGTGAGGTTCACATAGGCAATAGACGTAGGACGATAGAATTGACGGTAGTTGAAAAAATAAACCCAGGCATCTTGCAGGTAGAGACATGCAAATACAGTTTGGAATTCAGTTGAGATGGGAAACAAAGGACAGGGAACACAGAGAGTACGTTTTTGAGATCGACCCAAGATTTGGAAGAGATATTTCAGAGGAAGAGAGAATGCAGAACGCAATAAAAATACTAAAAATAAAGAAGGAAGATAAGTTATCTGGAATAGTTGAACGGAATAAAAATGTATTTATGGCGGATAAATGGGACATATGTTGTATTGAATTAATAAAACACCGAATAGAAACGAAAGGAGGACCGATTAAGATCAAGCCACGTCGACAACCCATGAATTTGGAACCAAAAATAGATGAGGCCATACGGAATCTTCTTGAGAATGGAGTGGTCAGGAGATGCAATTCGACATGTAACACGCCATTGGTTTGCGTCTGGAAGAAAGACAAACAGGATATACGGTTTGGTTTGAACTTTAGGCAGATGAACTGAATAACGGAGAGACAAGCATTCCCGATGCCGAGCATTGAAGGAATGCTGGACGCGCTACGTGGTGCAAAATTTTTCAGTTCCATCGACCTCGGTAATCTGGTGTTATACACCGTTCATCATCACCATGGGCCTCTCCTCTACAAATCGTCACCAAAAAGGATGGATCGCTGAGAATTTGTGGAGATTACCGGGAACTCAACAAGGTCACAGTACCCGACGCGTATCCCACGTCCCTGATGTCGGATATTCTCCAAAGTTTTGCATGATGTACGATCTTTACGTCACTGGATCTAGCCAAGGCCTATCATCAGATACCAGTTGACCCAGAATCAATTCCGAAGACCACAATCATCACACCATTTGGTTTGCTTGAATACCATCGAATGCCTTTTGGTTTACGAAACGCGTCACAAACCTTTCAGTATCACATAGACATCGTGCTTCAAGGACTTTCAAACGTCGCAACATACGTGGATGACATCATTATTGCATCTCCGGACATCACACAACATCAAAAATACTTGTCCGAGACTTTAGCAAGACTCAATTCCCACAATCTGCAGATCAAGCTCGCGAAGTGCCGATTTTTTCAGTCTAATGTAGAATTTCTAGGTCACGAGCTATCCAAGGATGGAATCAAGCCACTTGAGAGCAGAGTGAAGGCTATTCGGGACTTTCCCCGCCCAGACACCGTTACCTTCATGAGAAGCTTCCTGGACATGGACAACTACTGTAGACCAAACTTGTCTGCCACTCTTGCTCCTCTCACTGCTTTTTCATCCGGACCGAAGAAATCAAAAATCAATTGAACTGATGAAGCTGACACAGCATTCAAAAAGATCAAAGAGGACATGCTGTCGATGTCACCCCTTCACTTTGCTGACAGTTTATTACTATTATTACTATTATTATTATTATTATTATTATTGATAACAGAGTGGTTGGCGCAGTGGTGCGACTGCGGCAGATTGGTGACGGTGGCGACTCTATTGGCAGTGGGGAAGAACAAAATAATATGTCACCCGGAAAGAGAGGAAATAAAATAGATTCATTTTTTTGATTTTTAAAGTCATTCAATTCCGTGCCTTACTGAATAGTGTTATCAGAGATGACGAAAGAGCTAATACAGACACAACAAGGGAGTTTGGGAAGCTTATGAAGAACTGGTATCACCGTGATGTTTTGACGTTCTAGTGCGCTGTTCACAGAAGGGATCCAGTTTCTAAAAGCATTGAAGTAGGCATTTCGGAGCTGCGTATCTGGATAAAAATGCCAAGATTTTAGCTACCTTCTTCAGGACGTCTAAAAGACAACAGAACTCCTGCATCAATTTCAACCAATACATCGACTGTTACGTTCATTAAAATTACATCCAGGACGAATCAGGTTGAAGATCAACTTTTATCGTGTAAATGGTTGTACGATTTAGGTGCCGTCATCCGGTTTCTAACAAACGCCTCAACTTGATCAAGTCAACAGTATTGCGGACCGGTTACACATAACAACCCGTCCCGATATAACTTCATCTTCGCGAAGACTGTTAATAATTTTGGACCTGCATACTTGAGTTAAATACCTTATCAGTTAAATACTTATCAGACTGTCATTATAAACGCCCGCTGCGAGTGAGATAAGAAACTCCCCAACTTCCGCACGGTACTTTTGCAAACATTTCAGCCAATGGTGATGAGAGGAATGAATTTTCTACTGCAATTCTCAATCTACATGTTGCGCTGCTGCTTTATGGAAGATTAAATCGAAGTGATTTATGACAGCCTTCACTTTTACAATTGCATCTGCATGGCAGCCATAAGCCAATTAAACAGTGCAATTGTGAGCAAACTTGCAAGCTACATTCACAAACTTTTCACACGCTCTACATTTCACATAATGTCTTTTAAGCTTCCCTTCAGTAGGTGCAAACATAAATACTTCCAAGCAGTTCCTACTATTTTTTACTTTCCAATTTAATCTTTCACTTTTCTGTGCCTGCACCATAGTATTGTAAGAAGTGCTGATAATGGATTCTTCTGTTGCGAAGAGGCAAATGTGTGTATTTGTGGTTCAGTCTTCTGTTAGATCAGCGATGTTTAAGTCTTCTGTTGTTGCAAAAGCATCAGGTTATAATAACAATAGAAAAGTAGTCTTAAAAATCGATTTTTAAAAAATTGTCCCCCAGTCTATCACTTTTGCCTTGGACTGGGGGGCATTTGTGGGGGGGCTTACCCCNCCCCCCGTCAATATGTTAAAAAGGCCCTGCCCTTCGTCTGTAATCACATTTGATTGAATACCGTTTGCAGAAGTATTTATAAAATGTAAACTTATCATTTTATCGTCTCGAATATATATTTTCAGTAATTATTTTATTTATCTCGTTGAAATATAATTTTGATTGATATTCTAAGGGTTATCATTCTATTTTAGTCAATTAACTTTTTCCGGTAGCTCCGTCGTCGAAACCGTCTTCTTCTTTCCCACGAAGTTATAAATAGAAACAGTTGAAATCCTTGTAGGCAGAAATGAATTGTTTGGCTCAGTATGAGGAGATACATACGAGCAAAAACGTCGGGATTGAAATCATTTAATTGTTGGAAAAGAAGACATCGATATCGGTCCAGATATTACTATTGACTCCGTTGTCGCCAGCGCATGTCGCAGTTAAATCATTCATATCTCAATGTGTCAATCCACTCACAGAGGCGATTGTTTCAGTCATGATCGTACTCCCGAGAGAAAATAAATTTAGTGTATACTGATTCGTTTTGACTTTAGAGACTTTATATACGTTTTTATATTTAATATCTGTAATTTAATGTCTATAATTTAATATTTAATCGTAATTTAGTTTGTATATAATTTAATGCGCCTCGGGTGAATAACGATAAAACAGTAAGAACTACGACTGTTGAATATGCGAAATGAATAAAGTAAAACGAAAACGATTGTACACCTATGAATGTCAACTTATCGATGGATTTAAAGTCAACGTCTTAGGCTTAAAATTTTCATTGAATGATAATGAGAGCTTTAAGGGATTTATTCCACCAAAGTCAATGGACGACATACTAAAATACTCAACCAAGATGCATGAGAGAGGCAATCACGGAGGAGCACAATCAACATGTATCCATAGATAAACTTTTAAACGTAAACAAATCTTTGTGCAAACGTAGATTTAATACATAGAAATGGAAAAAATAGTACTCATAGCGTCTTTGGCGAACCCTGTAGTTCTGAATAAAAGTCGTTTAGTAATCAGTGGTTATTTACTGTATTTTTTATCTTTATTATGATACACTTTATCATAAATATAATTAATAGAAAGAGAAATAACGTATATAAAGTCTGAAGAAAGTAATGGTAGTTTCCAAGCGATCCCAAAAGCCTGTCCATTCAGGGTTAACATGGACATCAAGAAATAAATAATTAAAATAAAAAAATTGTTTAGTTTTTATTAATTTGAATATTATATCACATTTAATTGAGCTTTACTAATTTAAAAGAATAGATTAACGATTTCAAAAGCGAAATTATATTTAGAGGTTACAAGAAATAATTATGGGAAAGTAGTGGCAGAGGAATAATAATTAAAATAACAGTAAATTTATAATTTAATATCCAGCTGTTGTAATCGTTCAATGAATTTATATAAACTATAACAATTTTCGTTATAATTTTGCTGAAAAGTTTTTCAAAGTTTTTCCAGATCATTTCCTTCATGAGGATAGGCATTACACATTAATATTGAACCATAACGTGGAAAATTCTTAATATTTTGGACTTCTTACATGCAAAAAATGGTAACTTTCATAGAAGCAGCACTTATAGGACCTGTAAAAAGAGTAAGATTTGACGAGGTTTTATATGAAACAATTGTTATAAGTGACTCGCTCATAGCGGACCTTGGTCAGTATGAACTGCCTTTTATGGTCCCATGAAGTCCTACTGCAATTAACTATTATAAATTTACGAATTATTTGATTTTGATCATTTCACTAATTTAATTATTTAATAAATTATTTAGTAAATTATTTAATAACATTTAATCGAAAAAATATTTTTTGCAAATATTTCTTTCAAAGATTTTACATGTCGTACAGTGTGATAACAGTCGATTGTAATAATAATAAATGCAACAATTTATTCAAAAGAAACGAAGAAGTGAAACTCATGTCTTAATAATCCCTATTTTTTTGGCAAGTATTTTAACCTTATTAACAATTTCGTCCTCCATCAATTTAAAGCACATTGCAAAAACTGGAAGTCCAATGGCAACGTAAAGTACTGATACAATAAGTTTTTCTTTTGGATTGTGATCATTTACCGTTGTACCTGAACCAAATTCTTCACATTAAACATTTGAGAAATGAAATAAAAAATGGTTTCAAATAAAAAATATACCCTGTTTTATGGTTATAAGGCACCACTGCTTACTTAGGTGCCACCTTATTAAATTTTTTTTGGACCCTGAAATTTTATATTTTTTCTTTTTAGGTGCCATCTTATTATATTTTTTTATACTTTTTAAAATATTTTTAATAATGTTTGTTATGTTTTTTTTAGAAAGTTTTATTTAAAATGTTTTTAATCATGTTTTTTTTCCAATGGATTAACGAAAAATTACAAGTTTTGGATATCAGTGTCAACAAATCATTTAAAGCTCATTTACGTCGTCATTGGGAAAATTGGATGATTAATTGTTGGATGAAAATAATTTTGATAGTGAAGATGAAGATTATGATGAATAAAAAATATAATTGAAAAAGATGGAAATTTTTTTAAAATTTTTGTTTCGTTTTACGAAGGTGCCACTTTTAACTAAGGTTCCACTGTTTTCTAAGGTGCTTTAGGGGTAAAATTTTGTCTTTTAAAATCTACTAAGGTGCCACCATATAACCATAAAACAGGGTAACAACTATAATTACATAAAATTTTGTACACATAAAAGTTTAACTAGTTTTACGAGTATGTTTGTCAGTCTATATAAAAGTCCTAGAAATGAGGTCTTGCTCCTTTGAAAAAAGAATTATCATCTTGGTACTCGAATAGATGAATGTAAATATTAAGTTGAGAAAATGAATCATTGGACATAAACATAACTAAAGATCAATTATATCGATTGTAGCAGTGCAGTAGAAGTGCCTTTGTCATGTATTGCTCCTCTACGGATCGTCAAAAGGGAATTATAGGTTCATTTAATATTATATTATTATTATATTTATTTTTTATTATATATATATATATATATATATATATATATATATCATCCCCTTCTTTTGATCCGACACAGGAGGATCAACTCAATACCTTCGCAATTTCTATTAGTGCAACTCAAATCAATCGCTTCTTCCATTAACCGATTTCCATTCAACTGATTCCGATTGTTTCATTATCGACATTTCGCTACTTATTGCAAGCTTCTTCCGATCGATCAATCATATATTTGTTTATATTTGCCTACTTCGTTTTCTTGACGGAATTTTCTCCCTTGGTGGACTCTTTTTTCCTAAATTTCCAATTTGGATATATTCCTTGTCTATGATTTCTTCTTCCGTCTAATTGTCACTGCAAGTAAACACATCGTTTCGTAATTTCTACGATTGCATCAATTTTATCAATATTTACTTTGCTCTGCATATATCCAATTAAATTTCTTTGTTTTTCGTCTTCGCTTTTATCACAAATTGATGGACTCAATTCCTAACGATTTCGAAAATCACCTTAGCTACATCTGTTTTCAGGTCGTTAAATTTTCGAATTTTATCCATGCATATACCTTTCAGAAATCTACAAATTGTTTCAACATTACCATATTTATTTGTCTGCATGTTTTCCCGATCTTTGATTTCTGGATCTTCTAATTTTGCATCGTCTCTAGCCATTCATTTTCCCACCGGTTTCGCACAAAAATTTTAAAATTCCCTCTTATCATTTCTACATTTCAATAACTCTTTTCCTTCTAACATTTCATTTTTTAATGGAATAAATGTTTCCTCTTTTCTATCATAAAATAATAATGCATTTAATTCTGACATTTCTGAATCGACTTCTTAATTCTTTTTAATTAATTCATTATACAAGGTTTCAAAGTGTCCAACAATTTTAAATTCCTCGAGATTTACTTTTTTTGATTTGAGTTGCTTCGATACTCTTCCCATATTCTACCGAAATTAAATTTTCATTTTCTTCACAATCGATCGTCAAATTTTCTTTAATTGCACTTTCAATATTTCCTGGTTCATTCACTAGCTCCGGAAACTCATTCTCCTTCACATTATCAACAATGCTTTCAATCAATTCCTCAAAATTTGAACGTTCTACAGAGACCGTAAGAATTTCTTTGGACTTCAAATTTACTGTTTCCAGATCATCAAATATCATTGCTTCATTCTCTGTGCCACTGCATCCACGTTGAATCTTCCACCAACGTAGCGAATGAACTTCATGGTCCGTTTGAGAACCTCATTTTCTTCGTTCGAGAGTCTGCCCCGCACAACGTTAATGAATTCCTCTAACTTTCAGAGACGTATATGTCCCTCTCTGTCTCAATTTCTGTGAAGAAGAATGTCCAACATAAATTGGTTTGTTCTGGTTTTTGACAGCCGGCCACTCTCCCCATGCACGTCCATCCCTGTGGAGTGAGTCGTGCAACTGTTTCTCCCGGATAGCCGCGGATTTCTTTCAACGCTACTTGCAATCTAGCATAGTTCGCCCCGATCAGGCCGTCCATTCTTTTTTCTTCTCGATCGTGGGAAATCTTATCCTCTTTAGGTGCTCACATCTCGATTTTGCTTTGCTCCAATCTATAATTTCCAACGCCCCAGACAGGCTTCCTAATTCTAATCCCGATATTTAATTTTCAACTCGTTTTCTCGCATCGGATATTCGAAATCGTATCCTTTTTATCAAAAATTCTTTACTAGAACCTCGCAGTACATTTATTTTTATTTTTTCGTTCGGTCCGCGGAGATCTAACTGGTTTACCAGAGCTTGATTCACGAACCTTTTGATACTGGCATCGTTAAGAAAAAAGTTCGCTGAAACAGATTTATAACCATTCAAAACCGATATTCTTACGGTCCTCAGCGCAATGTACTCTCCCTCATCCCTCTAAGTTATCGGGGCTGTGGCAGTCGTCCACGCGTACTCCTCCTCCTTTTTTTCAATCTCTGCTCCGCTTTTCTCTACGGTTCTCTCAATTTTCTTGTGTAAGAATCGACAATTCGCCATTCGGCATTTTCCTTCCAAGAAATTTTTACATTCTTTGGGATGCTGGTAGTGACAGGCAGCTCCGAAATGGCACTGATCTCTTTCAAACATCCAACAGATCCCTGTTTTGTTTCTTGTCAGTGTAATCATTTCATCCGCCTTTTTACCTGTTTCGTAGCTCGTTTTTGAGACGAATGCGTTCTTTCGATCATCACTGCTTACCAACCTCCTCTTATTGATCATTGCTTAAGCTTCCAATCCGTAAACTGCTTCCAAAGCTACTCTTCTAATTTCAGCCTCCTGTTGGGAACACGATTTGAACAACTTTACAAAACTGTAAGGGATTTGTAAAACTTGTTCTGATATCTCCAACTAATCGAAGGTAAACTGGCCACTTTTCATTGCGGATAGCTCATCAAAACCGTCTGTAAGTTGGTCTGCAGGGCACAGTATCTAGAATAGAATGTTAATAAAGATTTTGGAGATCCATCGTTTCATCGGCGATAATGCCCAGGAATGTGTTACGATCCACGAGTATACGGAGCTTCGTATCATGCTCCTCAATCAATGCAGGTAGATGGTGAAGACATAGAGAATCCGATTTAGGTACAGAACCTCCACCTTTTACATATGTGGATAAGAACTGGAGGACCACTGGATGATCGGCTTTTTCAATGGGGATGTTAGCGCGCAAGAGCATGTCCAGAAAATCATGAGTTACTTTAACTCTCTGCGCTTTAGCAGTGACTTGCTGTTCAAATAAAGTCGTCATCTTACACTGACTCTTAGCTTGCCCACCCGAGGAAGCTTCTGTCTAAGATTTCAGCGTAGCTTCTTTATGCTTGGCGCTGTGAAATTTATCTTTTCCAAACTCTGCTACTCGGTCTTTTGCGAATATCTTAGTCGACGTCTTAGACATACTAGGTTTAATACACTTCTTAATTTTTTTTATTTGCACTTCAAGGCTGTCACTCCTTCATTGAGACCCTTTAGTCTAAGGTGTCTTTCCCTCATGACTACAATCTCTTCCGGTAATTTTCTGATCAGATTCTGAAACAGAAATCCATTCCCCAGCTCTCTGATCTTACCGACGCATCTTAACCGTAATACGAGACTCTCCAACAACGCCACGTACTGATCAAACTGTTTTACGTCTCGTCCATTGACTGCACGAAATTCAGCTACCTCTTTCATGATAGCTGAATAGCTTCGATTATCCCACCCGTAGTATTTTTCAAGTTTCTCTAGCATTACTCGATATGCTCCGTCATCTAAGCCGAAATTCTGTACCATCTCTTGGGCTTCACCTTCCAAGCACTGCTCCAACTGTAGTTGCTTATCGACGTCTGAAAGCTCTGATTGTCCCACACATTCTTCGAACGTTTGTCACCACTTCCGGTAGTCCATCACCTTCCTTGAGAATCGTGGAAGTTGTAACCCTTTCAGACGGGAGGTGCAAAAACTTCTTGTCGGTACCATCACTAATTCACTTTTAACGATTTCTTCATGTCTGTTCCGCATTTTTTCAAATCTCTAGCGTCTTTCTCGTAATACTTCCTCGTTAAATTGTTCCAAACGTTCCATCTCAACTTCAAGGGAGTTGATTGCGTTATTTTTTTTCAAACTCTTGGCGGTTTGTAGGAATTCTTCCGTCTCCCTTATAGTGCTTCGTATCATCGAAAAGTCTCTCGAATCCTTGACACTTCTCCTCGAAATCACCGTCTCCCGCTAGTATGGTGTTCTCTCGAAATTTTCGAGCTCCGCACTGGCCCACCCTATTTTGTGACTTTTTCATCTCGAATTCATCATCAGCTCAATCTCGGATCCGAAATTTGAATTCCACTAGTTCATGACCCGAAGTGATCATAGAATCATCAATTATGCGGTCGTTGTCGGACAAGTATAAATTCAAAGTTACTAACAGACTGACTTCGCCCCGTAAACTCTTTCCTGTGACTGATGAGAAACAACGTATCGTCCTCACTTTACCATATGGGAACCTCACAAAGACCTTCTGTATTCCGCTATGGTTTGAGACCTGTGGCTCCTCAACTGGTTTTTCCGTAATTCCTTGTTTAATATTTATATCGATTTCTGCCTCGACAATCTCGATTTTCTCAACTTTGCTCTCAATTTCAATAAACTTTCTGATCATCTCGGTGATCTGTTTATTCCATCTTTCTTTTTCCTTTTTCACTTCACTTTCTTTACGGAGTACGCAGTTCGCCAAACCATCGGGCTCGGCCGATTCCATATCATTTTGAAGATTTGAGTAATAACACGAATCGACAGGCACCTCGTAATTTCCGGTTAACGTGGCAATTTCTTGAATCGATTGCTTTCGTTTTACGTTTTCTGGAGTCTGAATATTATTTAATCAAGTTGCATCGTCTAACACAACTGAAACCATTTTAAATTTGAATAAAATTTGAAAATAAGATTTTAAAATCCCTCGATACGAAATATTAATGAGTATGAGCCGTGGTTGCCTCCTTCACCAAATAGTAATCATATAATAAAACTAAGTTTATATTCGCAAGCAGTTTTACTCCTTGAGGCATTCTGAGCATTCGTATAACTTTCTTAAACATCATTCTTCCACAATAATACTCAAGGGAACTTAAACATTTAAAACTAATCATCCATTTCTCAAACTTAAAGTAGTTTGATACTTTGTATATTTGTAATTTAATAAGATTGTTATCAATACAAAATTGTACTAACTGTTCTTCGGTACTCGTTTCTAAAAAGCAATTAAACCTTATTATATACATAAGCGTAAAATGTTTTTAAATTATTTTGATTGTGAGGAATATTTTAAATTTGGTATGTTGAAATTGGTTTGTTGAATTTTATGTTGAGTTTAGTATTTGGAAATGTGTTTCTCCACCCAGATGGAAAATTGATATTTTGGATGTTCACGATAAATAATTATTCGAGTATAATTTACATTTTAAAGTACAACATAAGATATTTAAAAACATTAAAAATATTAAATCTTTTCA